>RXPK01001157.1:0-156440 GCA_004143645.1 Protaetia brevitarsis
TTTTTCGAAATGTTCCAAAGAGTTGCAAAGAGGGAAAATATTTATTATCATTTCCTCCTAGATACATTTTACAGATCAAAACAACGTATCTTGAATACTGCAGCAACAAGTAGTACACCTACAGTAGTTCCAGAAGCCATGTGTAGAACTTTTAGGATACCAAATTCAAATATGACTTCCCCAATCTCAATTATTTCTTCAGAACAATTTAGTTCTTTGTCAAAGTCAGGTTTAAAACACAAAAAAATAATAAAAACAAAAGCTTAAAACATAAACCAGCTATTCTTACTGATACTCCTGAAGAACCAAAGTGGCTGCTAAAAAAATGATCGATTATGATAAAAACTAAAAAAAAATTAAGAAATCAGAGGATAAGAGAAGAAAAACAATAATAAAACGAAGCAGATACGATGTGCGGTAAAAATGACCTATGCTCAGAAGAAACTTGGCTACAACGCAGTAGAAGCAGCGATCGGAAATAAACGTTATGAAACAGTTCCTTAGTGTTTCGTACGGTAGGATTGCGAGAACCGTACGCAAACGCAAACGAAACAGAGAAAACATATCAATTTCTTTTTCTGTATAAAGTTTGTGTACCTGCACGCAAACGATATTCGTACGTTTAAAACGCAGGGATTGAGAACGAAACACAATGGTTTCGTACCGTACTTTATAAAAGTACGTTATCTCCGTTTAAATCGTTTGTGTAAATAAACGTAATAAGTACATTACGTTTAATGTACCTATGAAATGTTGAAATTTTCGTACCATTATACTTTGGTAAATTAATACACCTGCTTATGTACTTAGCACAGATGTTTGTAAATGCCAGCAAACATTTTTTTGTAGTACTAATGTGCTCAGAAAGTAATTAATTAATTATCTAATTCCTATAATTTACTTAATGTTTATTGAATTGATGGAATGCAAATGCAATTCACTCAATCTTAAATAAATAGGGAAGCAGATATTGTCTGAAAAATATACTGGATAAATAATGAAGACTGGTTAATGATGCGTATAATCCTTTATGTAAATCTTAATTATCCCCTGAATCCAAATTTGGACGCAAGTTATAGTGACAATTTTAATAACCGAACCGATATTTCTAAACAAATATTATTAAGAATGAAAGCAAAAGATCTTGATTATGGCATAATTGCATATTTAGACATAGATTTAATAATATAATATACATTTAAATATAAGAAACAAAACATAGGTAGGTTTAGTAAGTGCTCCATTCATAACAAGTGCCAGTCAAAAAAAGATGCCGCGACTAAAGATTGTCGTTTTGCGTGTTTTTTCCGAGACGAATAACGTAAATGAAATGATATGGGAAAATGGAATTAATTCGTGGTGATAAAGTTTTGAAAGAACACGATGGCAATTTAGATACTACGATTTATATTTTTGTTTATTTTTTATTACTATTATTACTATTCAATTTAAAATGTTTATTTTTCTCAAGAATGTTTATTTCTACCTTGTACTTATTTCATTACATACAACAGAAGTGCAAGAAACCAGTATAAAACACACTTGTTTACTTTTCATCCAATATTAGTGCAGTAGTACAACTTCACACTAAACTAAATAGTAAAATCGCAAGTACGTTAAACGTAGCGTACGGTTTGCGTACTTTCTTTTTGTATTCTGTATTCGGTAAACGTTCGCATACATAAACGATTCAAGGCCACCTAAAGCATATGTACTTAGTACAGTACGATATCGTTTTGTTTCGTTCTCAGTACATTTTAATGTACTGTATAACGTTTGCGCTCGCGTACACAAACTTTATAAAGAGCGGAATAGTTTGCGCTCTTCCTAGGTACGGTACGTAAACGTACTGTTTGTTTTCGATCGCTGAGTAGAAGTGGAAGAATTGGTTTCATGAAAAATACGCGAACATTGATCTCTTCTATACTTGCCATAATTGTGATTCAGAGACCGACTTGTAAATAAGCAATGTTTTTGTGTTGCTTTATAGTTAAATTTTAAATTAAATTTTCGCATTAGTTTCTTTGTGGCAAGTTGCTTCGTTCGCGCATGTGAATTTTCAGTGACTATATTATTGGGGATTAATAAATTCGATAAGGTGAAGCCGCGCTCTTCCTCACTAAAAAAAAAAAAATGCGAGCAATATCAATATCACGTTGTCATTTAAATCTTCATTAAACCAAGGCACAACAATTTAAGCGTTTTTCATAGTTAATTAGTAAAAGGCTTTTCTTTAATGTTTGTGTAATGTATCGCGTGTAACGACAACAGAAGATTAACGACTTTTATAATCGTATGCCAGCGTAAGCAAGCATTTGGCTTTCAACTTTCGTAAACATCACAAGATTTTAATATATAGCCAGAAGTTCGCGGTCATAAAACTTCCAGGTGGTCTGATAATATCATTTCGTTGTTAACCACTTGACTGGAAAATCGGGACATCTCCGGGACACCTGCTTTAAAACTTGAAGTATAGATAAAAACTAGACATCTTGTACTTGTTATTAATATTAAAATTTGGTAATTACACTATACGAAAAGGATAAAGAAATATTAGAAAAGCTGGTAACAGTGATATTCCTTCGTTTAATAATATGAAGGTAGCAAGACATATTGGCATATATAGAGGAACGCTGAATATATAGTCTGCTTATAGCTGAGGGAGATGGAGAAGCGTGATTAATTCGTCGACTTAAGGAGCTTCCACGTTATATGATTATTAAATTCGCTCCTTTTGCTATGGTGTAAGTACAGTGTTAAAGCCCGCTATAAGCTGCTAGTACAGCAGTGTTAAGTGAGTCTGTGTATGAACTTGTTGAGATTGTAATCTGTAATGCACGTGCTGCAGCAGAGAAAAGAAAAAGTTTATGGCGGAAAGTAAATGAAGTTCAAAATGCTTTACTGAAGGGTTAGTAGCTTCTAGATGTAGTACCAACGTTTTGTTTCGTTTAAAGTAATTAACTAATTACTTTAAATGAATGAAGTGCGGGGCGTAAGCAAAAAAAAATAATTACACAATAATTTGCATAGATAGTGATCTCTAAACACATCTCGTCATCTAAGAAATCTACGTGAACTCGCTATAATTAAGTTCTTATCGTACTGCTGTGGTCTAGCACCTCGGGTTTCGGAAATTCAAATTTGTATTTTTATTAATTCCAAATTATCTTTATCAATGTTGCGAAAGAGTTTCCACAGTTTTAATATTTTATTTTGAAAATATTTTGTTAATTGTATTGTTTGTTGAATTTAAGAATTTAATTGTTCAGTTAGTTTAAATTATTTTCACTCTGTAATATATTTTTGTTTGATCATGTAGTTTGTGTCCTTCTTAGAAGAATTCTTCTTCTATGATCTTTGCATTTATGCGCTGCTTTGGCACGCATCTGTTTGTTATATGTATGCGATGTTTGGGCCCCTGGAGCTCAGTTCCTTGAAAGATTGCGTGTAAGTACATTTAAATTTATTTTCATTGCTGCCATTTTGGTATTTCACTTTGATTTTAAATTTTGTTTCGTTTATTTTAATATTATTTCATCAATCAGGGAACTCACTCATTAATAATTGGCATCATATTATTGTGTACACAAATTGGATATAAGATCTTTTATTATTTTACGTGCAGGAAGATGTATTTAAGTTTAAAGAGTTAATTTTTCGTTTTTCTTATATTTTGCTGTTTTGTAATTATTTTTAATCACCTCGGGTAAGGTGAATAGAAGCATTGTGCTTGTAATTAAGTTTCCTATTTTTAGTTCACTTGTTTTCTCCGCGATTAATTTAGTTTGTATTAATTTTTGAAACCACGTGGATTTTTGTTGTAATAAGGATTATCTTCCTGAACTGTTTTTCTTTTTATTTGATAAAGGATTTGCATTGTCCTTTAGTAAATTAGATTCAAGTAGGTTTTGATTTTGGCCAGGACTCTCAGTCCAAGGTTTGATTTTTCCTGCGTAATTTGTAATTAAGTTTTTTTTTTTTTAATAATAAAAATTAATGATTGTTAACGTAATTCAAAATTTCTGTACTTTTATTTTTGATTCAACCTTTTTCAATTTTTTTTTGAGATTAAAAAAGTGAATTTTTCAAACGCCCACATTTTTCTTTTCATGATTAGTGTAATTGTGAGAGTAACCCTGAGATATATAGTACTTTTGCGCCTTTTATTTTTATCCGCTGAGCTAGTAAATTTAATTTTTTTTCATTTTTAATTTCATTTTGCATTTATGCTGGTACCATCAGTACACAGCAGCACGTTGGAAAAAGAAAACGTTTATGAACTAGCTTTGGCTATATGTAAAAGCACTTTAGAAAATGTTTACGAAAATATCCAACATGTTTATACAGTAAACGTACAGTGGAAAACAGCTGTTTGCGTAGGAAGTAGTAGTATTAGCACTACGCAATACCATAATAGTCATGATCATGTATTAGAGTGGCCTAATACTGACTTGGTGCTGCAATGTAAGTGAGTGGTTGCAGTTCAGTGGGTCATGAGTATTTAGGTTCAGAGAAACTTGACGATTATGATTGGGTTGTTTGCAAATAAACAGGTTTCCAAGTGCTGTATGGGAGATATCGTTATTACGAATAAGGCAATGAATGTTTCTGAATTTCAATGGATCCTCGGATATTACGGCTGTAGTGGTGAGGATTACGGGATACGATTTGGACAAGGTTGAGTTGGATTTGGTGGTCGGTATCCAGCCTGCTCAGCAATTGTAGACCCAGTTACAAGAGTCGCTCAAGCACAATGCTGTGAATAGAAAATCCTATCTTCTCCTCAAGATGGCTTCCATAGACTCCTAAAATTCCTCTACCTATTACCTGTTCCACAGCTGCTACTGCGAATAAATTCAGGGTGTAGTTATGAATCTCCGACTTTCTACTGTTGTTGCCAACATTTTTATAAAGGCAACATATCGTGACCTCCTATTACCAGAAATCTTAGTGCTGGTTTAGATACGTTGATAATACTTTGGTAATCTGGCCACATCCTGCTCAGAAGAACGGTGTCAGAAATTCTAGAAATAGCTCAAGGCTATTGTCAGATACGAACCTAATTCTTTCTCCAAATAAATATCCCATGTTACTGATGCCGTAACGAAGAAAAATTACCTAGATATCACATTCACTATACTTAGAACTAACTTATCCCAAATGAAACACATGTTGACATAAAAGAAAAAGCCTGAGGAGAAATAGCAAAAATCATGTGCGAACCTGGTAGGTTTTCTTTTATTATAAATTATGTCTACAGAGAACATCTAAATACATGATTAAAGGTAGATATATTTTAATCTGCTGATATTGTCGGTAAAATCAAGACAGAAAACATACAAGGCAAATATTTGGATACCTATATTTTTCGCCGATTAATATATTGGTTAAACAGCGTGATTCCATTGATACGGTATAGCCCCAGAAAGTGTAATAAAATAACCACAAAGTTTCTCTCTGATATTATGTACCTCGAAATAGTGCCGATTATTTTGGCGTTGTGGCATGTCGTTCATCGGAACAGACCTTGATTTACATCAAATTGGATATTTTTATCATTGTTTTTAGTTTAGGTTATCTTTTTTATGCAAACAAGTTTGTTCAGAAAATAAAAATAAAAACTTACCTTAGTGGTGAAGAGTCTTTCTTCACCACTTATAGCTTTGCGATAATTGGTGTCTTTTTTGCTTATTTCATACTTCAATGATTCTGTTAAAATTAAGTGTCTTTGCTCATACGGTAAAATCCGTGGAATTTAGCCGGATCATTACTTAATCCCCGTGCCACTATATATGAGCTGTGTTCCAAATTTATGGTATAAAAACAGTTAACCCAAAATTTTCGGTATGTTTTCTTTTTACGCTTTTCTGCTAGCAAGTATGCCGCCGCTATATTTTCATCTGATGAGGACGACATTTTGTTCGTAACTACGGAAACAAGAGATTATAGCTGATTTCTTTAAGTACACAAAAGCAACTCAACTGAAGTTGTGGTCGCATTGCAGTTGCGTTGCCATTGCTAGTTGCTTTTGGTGCGAAAACGGTTTAAAAGTATAAGTATATATCCAAGCGTTTTGCCATCGCTGCAAAAGTATATCCATAAAGGTAAACCGAAAAAAGTAGGTTCATAGTTGTGACATGCAACTTGAGGACAACAAATCGGTAGGCAAACGGACAAGATATGGCTAGACACGGCCAGCGGTCGTTTGCGGGCTTGTTGTTTGAATCGAGTAGGGCTACAGTACACCGCGCGATCGACGCTAAGTCATTGTCCGGTCTTGATCTGGACGAATGAACGCTGACAAGAAACGCGGGAGAGAGAGCGGCGAAACAGAAGAGAATAAAGACGGCATATTTAGTAAGAGTAAAAGAAAAACATTGAAAATGTAAACAGAAGAGAAAAGGAAAGAGAGAAAAGAAGGAGTACAAACGCTGGAGATAAAGAAGGAAAGGAAGAAACATAAATGATGGAGGAATTGAAGGGAATGATGAAATAGGTAATTGAAGACTTGACTAGAAGTAGTGCGGAATTAAAGAACGAAATGAAAGAGCTAAAGGAACAAATAAAGGACAGCAAACTTGATGGAGCAGGAAGGAAGAACAGAGTGGAAGATGAAACAAAATGCTCAAAAGATAGAACTTAATAAAAGAAGATAAAATTAAATCAACTCTAAATGAATTGTAAATCCCAAAATAAAAGCGAAATAAAAGAAAAATTGCACGGAATGAGTATGCTAAGCGAATAATTCGGCAAAAGTAAACAGAATAGATGACACTACTGGTACTAACGATTGAAACAAAATGAATTAACAAAAATAAAAGGAACGTAATTCCGGCGTTACCCTACGCTATCCGAAATTAAATCATAACCTAATTATCGCTCTATCCCCTTAGACACCGCCTCTTTTGCTAATTGATATTACGATTGTACCCACGTGAGCCCTAGTCCAAAAAGTTTCTGAGTCCCCTCACGTACATATCCCAAGTATCTAACAATAAATCGCTCGGATTTTCTTAAATTCCCCAACGGCTTTATTTATTTATTTTCACGAATAAAGTGTAGAGAACAACGACACACATAAAAGCAATCATCTCCTTTAATTCACAACGACTTAAATTGAACGATGGCCTCCTGGCACATACCATTCTCCCCACTCAGTCAGCCGGCAGCGTTTGATTTGCATTTAAATTTAATAAACCGACGAGACACGTACCACTCACTTACTCCTTCCGGAAATATTCGCTCGGACTAACCGGAGTCGAGAGCCGGAGAGACCGAGATAGAAAACTAATTTAATAACGGGTCGCATATATAGAGAAGAGCTCAGTTGACAAGCTGAAAGGTATATAGAGCACAGACAGACGAGAGAAGTAATGCGGACTTACTTCATTTCCTTGTCGCATTTGTTGCCGGCCAATACCATCGGCACCCTGGGCATAACTCTCTTCTTGGCGAGACCGCCAGCGGCGTTCGCAGCGCCCCCTGCGTTCAGTTTCGTCTCTAAGATCTGCTCTCGAAGTCGGATCGCCTCTTCGAACGTCTCACGACTGTCCATGCTGAAGACTATGACGAATAGGTCACCTGGAAGTGGAAAGTAGAGGAAGTATGACAGATTGTATAAAGCCTTTGCTGAAAATAACAAGCTTAGGAATGGGAAGTAATTTTGATTTTCTCGTGACAACTTATATAATAATGCTATGGCGTAAAATCATGTGAATTTTTTACTGGTGAAAAATATAAAAGATGTTTGGAATAAAATCATAATCAGTACTGTTTCTAATGATAGTATGTTAAAAAAAAACTACTGTTACAATGATGTCTGTTGTAATACGAGTATTATTAGTCATCGTAAGACGCGTTTTTTTAATATTATTTTTTCTACCATATGATCGTTCGTTGTTTCAACCCTCTAGAACAGGGATCGGCAAACTTTTTTAGGACAGGGCCAAATCGCAACGAAAATTAAGTTCAGCGGGCCAGGTTGTAAACTCTAACA
This sequence comes from Protaetia brevitarsis, assembly GCA_004143645.1. Classification (NCBI taxonomy): domain Eukaryota; kingdom Metazoa; phylum Arthropoda; class Insecta; order Coleoptera; family Scarabaeidae; genus Protaetia; species Protaetia brevitarsis. The sequence goes on from RXPK01001157.1 coordinate 7,997, forward strand.
TGTATATTTTTTATTGTGTTCCTCTGTGTTTTATTGAACCGAAAACAATGTACCAAAAAGTTTCCGTCGTATCATACAGGGTGTTTAAAAATTACTGACTTGTCAAAGAATCTTAAAGATACAAAACTTATTTTTTTTCCAAAACACCCTGTATATTCTTATATTTTTTTCTACAACATTCCCTATGGGTTTCAGTGGTTTTATTTTAAATTATTCCTATTATTTATTAACTTTTCCAAATGGTCAAATAATTTTTACCTGGTGGATTATAAATAACATTACAATAAATTATTATTGCTAGTAAATATTATAATAATCATTGTTTTTCTACATGTTAGTACCTAGAAAGTACGCAATATATAAACTAACAGTAAATATTAAATATTAAAAGTTTATCTTCATCTGGTTTACATTTTGCAAAATGAGGCAAAATGCGAACAAAAAGTTAATAAAGTGTTTGTGTGATATAAGAATTTGCAGAGGATTGAAATAGCTACATAATGGGATCTTTGCAGACGATGTGGTAATAATAGCAGATAGTGAAAAACAAAGAAAATTTGAACATATGGAAAGGAAGCATGGAAGAAGAGGGCATGACAATAAACATAGAAAAAGCTAAAATCCTCGGAAACCAGAATGTTGAAACTAAAATTGAAATAAATGATACTAAAATAGAGCAAATGAGAAATTTAAATATTTAAGAGTAACATTGGAAGAAACAGGAAAGCAAGATGCTGGAATAAACGATTGATCAAACAATCAAGTACTACGCAATAAACCAAAAATTTATTAATAAAAAAGACAAACCTATAGTAGTGTTATGAAGAAAGCTAACAAAAATAAGATTCCACTATTTTAGGGCATTTAGAAACACATCTCAGTAGTTCAATACCTGCTACTTCTGAAGATCTGGGCACCTTGAAAACATCTGGACCAGAAAATTTTGATCCATTTTTAGGAATTCTAATCCAATCTAGATCACAAGAAATGAATTGCGACATATTTTTTTGTAATACTTCAACGAATGTTAGTATCTTTTTATTTAAAATAATTTGAAGGGACGAAAGTTCAGTTGAGAGGGCATAAGAAACAGAAGCAATAATTACTATTAATGGACGGAACGATTGTAGAAATTCTTTCTCATTTAAACAAATATTAATAAGTTCCAAAAATCTCAATAAAACTTTTCCACTATTGCACCATCGAACTGGCGATGGTTAACTCGCCAAGAGCCAATAAAGTTAACCACTGTTCACAAACTGCTTCAATAATGCAAAATAGATAGAGGTGTTTGATGATTATGCAATGACTTATTGAAAAGCTTTGCACAAAACAAAAATCATGGGTAGTTATCAACAATGACTGTTGACTCTCAAGAACTAACAAAAACCCACTAGACATTTTTTGCCTTCTCATTTAAGAAGCGCATTGTGATATTCTCAATTTATCTCACAGTCGCTTGAGCTGCGAGGTCAACAGAAAAAAAACAACCCTCTTCTTTTGCCACACTTCTTCGCTTTATCGCAAATTATTCATGAATATTTCAAATTTAATTCTAAATAAGGTTAGATTATTATTGCGTAAGTACGCGAAAACGTTTCTAGCTAAATGAATTAACCGGACTTAGTTACCGCGCATCAGTTGACTATCAGTCGGTGAATAGTAGATGTAGATACCTCCCGGACAATATTTCAGTAAACCCTTATTGTGTGCGAGAAAATACTATCGGTAATAGCTGGAATTAACCGCTGGTACTTACAACTTGTGGGGCCTATTGAAATAACACAGCGGGCCGGATTTTGGGGGCCCGGCGGGGGGGGCCCGTAGTTGGGACCCCTGCTTCTAGTAGATCGAGAATTTTTTCTCTTTAAAGTAAGTTTGCAGTACTATTTAAAGCATGTAAGTTGACTTATTCTGTGGCGTGTGTGCTTGGGGCAGGTTATGTTATACCGTTGACAGATTAAGTTTTGTCGTTTTGAAAAATAACTACATACAAACGTTTCAATTGAGAAAAATAAAACGCCTATTTTTGGAGAATGCAAGGGCGTTTAAGGAATTTTGCACCATTTCTGAAGTCTGATTCGATAATAAAAATTTTATGATCTATTAGCTGCATTCGTTTTATACCTTTGATTAGTTAAAGTGAACAAACCAAAAAAAATGAAGTCACGAAGCGAGCAGCATAAAAAAGAACGAACAGCTGACCAATTCACGCCATATAGGTAGTTCCCTACTTCGTTCATTTGAACCAGTGTTGGGCAAGATAGGAGAAGTGAATAAATTTCTGCAGCGACTAGACATACTCGTGTTTATTCGCGCCTTGAGTGGGGAGCAGTGTTAACTAAAGTTCGTCTCAACCTTAAGATGCAGTATGGGATATAATAGCTACTGTGCATCTCTTACTATCCCTAGTTGCTGTCACTAACGCTATCTTCACTTCCGATTTATATTGTTGCCACTTATTTACAATATGGTCGGTGTCGGTACCAATACCTATCTGTCATCTGTCTATTAGCATCGACTGTTGTCTAATCGTCATCATCGTAGTTTTAAAACAGTTAAGTTCACGTTAATTAGTTTATAATATAGCACAAATCGTTCTTTTCAGGAACGCGTTCTCTCCTTTTCAAGCGCGCACAAGGTAATATGGGTATTTTTCGTGATTTTTATAAATTATATAACCTATACATTTAATTACAGTTTTCACTGCATTAATGGAAGGTGTAGGGAGAAAACGGTGTAAGGGAGAACAATTTAGCCTGAAAGAGAACGGCAGCATGGAGAAAAACTGATATCATAGATTGGCTCCGTGAGAAACAAATTCCAACAACTGACGATATGTTAAAAAGGGACTTGCTGTTTTGCGTGTCACAAATTAAACCGCAGTATGATAAAAGCAGGATTGATGAACTTGCTAAAAAAACGGTCAATCATGTTCTGCGATTACACACTTACCATTGCGAGTTAAATCTCATTGAAATGGTATGGGCACAAGTAAAAAACTGCATAAAAATGAACAATACCACATTTTAAGGTAAAAGACATGGAGGAACTAATTCAAAAAGCGTATAGCACTGTAACTGTTGCTAATTGGCAAAACTACATTAAGCATGTAAAAAATATTGAAAAGGAAATGTGGATAATGGATAATTTGCAAGATGACATTGAAGAATTCATTATTCGTGTAACAGATTCATCATCCGAAGATCAAACTGATTCGTCGACCGACTAAAAAATTTAGATAAGACGTGTGTAATTACTATTCCTTTCATAAATATTATTGTATTATGTGGGCATTTGTATGATTCCAGCTATTTTTGTTACAAACGTGGAAACATATTAATTAAGGATTGTATCTATTTCTTTGAATTTAATAAATTGTAATCATAACCCCATAATACAATAAATAAATGTTGGAAATGTAAATTACGTTAATGAAGTAACAATAAAAGAAAGTTATCGGCTCTTTTTAACTGATTCTTAAATAAAAACAGTATATGGTTTTTTATATTTTACTGTTTTCCACAGATTCCGTTTAAAAAGAAACCGAAAAAAGTTTGCGAGATAACGATTATAATTGCTTCAATTCAGCTTCTTTCTTCAGCATATAAGCAATTGCTGCTTTATAGCTCCCTTTTCGTAAGGGGAACTATACTGAACGAACTATAGTGATTTGCTGAGAGCCGACTAAACACGAGTACGTATAATCTCTGTAGAAATTTATTCACTTCCCCTAACTCGCCCAACACTGATTTGAACTGATCAACCGATCCAGATTTTCGGGTGATTACTAGAAGGGTGGTGGGAGGTGAGTTTGGTCAGTTCAGTTTGGCCACTTGATTAAAAAGAACACAACCGATTACTTTTTATTAAAAACTAACCAAACTTAAGTGACCAAACACGTGAAACGAATAAATACAGCACTTTTCATTCGAATGAGTACCCCCATCCCATCGTAAACAAACATGATAAAGTCGGCACAATCAGTACTCTTTCTTACGGGGGTGCCGGCTTATACTAAGCTAATAGAACACAATTTTTTTACACTATATTTAAGTAAAATTTATTATACTAAACTACAAGATATAATACAGAAGATGTAAATTTTAATAGTTACCTAATTTAAAATAAAACGTTTTGATGTTATGCTAAACTTGAATTAAACTAAAGCAAATCAATCAGCTGTTTGTTTTGTAGGTCATGGTCGAAGGCAATAATGACCTTCCACTACATTTCATTGAATTATAATTTGCTTAGATTAAGATGCAGAAGCCAGAAAAAAAGTACATATTCTTATAACTATATATTTTAAACAACTACATCGAAAATGACAGATGAATAAAATTAACCATGCATAAATTTACAGTAAGGTTCGTATCGAAAAGGTTAAATTTAAAATTTATCAATTTCTTCTAAATTATTCATTCTGCACTAATAAAAATAATAAGATTTACATGTACTGTTTATTCCTGGCTAACGTTATGATGTGATTGGGTATAAAGAATGATAAAAATAAACACTTAGCTGAGTTTCAGGAGGTAGCTTTGTGCGGTTGAAAAAAATGGCCTCCTCAGAACTCCCAGGATTACAGCGGTGTTTGGAAAAATAACTTTCGTCCTAACTGGTTCGGTAATATAGCGTAATAGTAGTACTTATAATACCAACAACTCAAAATGGCGACTACGTAATACCGGCTAACGCCATCAAACAAAAACCCTTTTTAGGAAAAGCGTTTTAACGGAACTTCTCCGCGTAGTTCAAATAAACAAAATGCGAAACGCTTTTAAACTATATCCCCCAGGTAGAGCATCCTACAGCAGTAGCACTAAATACTAAAATTTTCACGGAGCGAACAGCTGTTTATCGGTCGATTTCGTACTTGTCTCAAGCGAACTGAAGCGGACGGAAGCGAACTTACATATGCATAGTGCATATGTGAATCAAATCAGTGTTGATGGACCCAAAAACTTAATCAACTCACGAAAAAAGGTGATTATTAAGTATATTAATATTCAAACAATGAAAAAAACCATAAAAATCGTTCAACTGACTGCGAAATTACGATTAATAAAAAAAGGGGTTAATCAAATATAATACTAGTATACACATGGTCAAAGACGTATAGTTCCGCTGGCGTACTTTAGAGCGGCGCCACTATAGCTTCTTCGCGGAGGCAGTTAAAAAGCGGCAGGGCAAGAGACGTACGAAAATAAACAGTGGACCAACAGAACTATGTACTTGATATGGAAGCACTTGAGTATTACAGCTGTGGGTAATTCAGAAATCTATTTCTATTGGCAGTAATGTATATAATACGCGTAAATAATCGCGGCAAATATTAAGTCTACCCCCCCGGCATATGAATAAGTAGATGGTCTGAGAATCGGATGCTAGGTGTTAGTTTTGCGATTTAAATTTATCCAAGTTATTTTACAGAATAAATGTATGTTTGGAGAGTTGTTCTTTATGAATGCATCTATTATACTTTATCACTATTTAATTAACGTACTAAACAGAGGTAGGCTATAATCGATGATTTTTATTGATGATTTATAAAAATTCCAATTTTATGATTTATTATAAAAAGGCTGCATTTGCACTTGGTTGCATACCTATAAAATTTTGTAGTATTATGTCTCATTTCCAAAAGCAATCTGAGATTTCCTAAAAGCAGCGAAGGAAAAAAAAAATGAAAACTTTTAGAAATATATAAATGCAGGAAATTTGAATTCTGCTAATTCTCTCCTTTTTTTCTACTTTTTATAATTTTTTTGTTACAAATATATAATTTGACAGTTCTAACCATTATAAGATATGTACAATAATATAATGTCCAACAATTATATTTTCTATATTGATTCTACAAACAACGAAACAGAAAAAGTTCAAGAGCGACAAAAGCTTATGTTTGATGCTAGCGTACTTGTACTTGTGCACTTTGATAAATTGAGGACAATACCTTAAAAGTGCAACCAGATAATAATAATGTTGCATATATTTTTTTTTTGTAAAGACCCCTCCCAGTAAACCAAATTCAAATTTCGCACAGTTATTTTCAGGAATTTCAACATTAAAGCATGAAGTTACCTACGATTTTGTATTACATTAATGGTTATTTGAATACCTTTAAGTTGAAGTGACTGAATATAATTGCGGAAGATTTGAATTTTGTTTACTGGGCTGCGATTAAAACTTGTACTGTAATGTTTTAAGTTACATTTTAAGCAAAATGATAAAAAAAATTCTTGTTCGATACGCCATCGACTAGCCTATGAAAACAGTAAACAATAATTTTGGAAACAAATATGAGCTTATGTTTTTCAAACATCATGGTATTTATGAGAGTGAATTTAAAAAAAAAGAAAATTTATAGATTTTATAGATACACTTTTTTAATGTTTTCTGATATTTTTATTTTTAGTTTTTAGCAAGATAATATTCTTTCGCTGTTAACTGCAGATATATTGACAAGAATTAGCAAAAAAAAAAAAACATAAATTTATATAGCAGGAAACAAAGATTAATTTAAATGTCCACTAGTCCGCTAAAAGCAAAAATATTTTATCACCGCAAATAAATCAACAGTGGTAAATAAGATATAATATGTGCTATGAAAATTTAATAGGCATTTGACGAAGTAAATAAAAGCAAATATTCCGTGTGTAGCTTCGCTTTAACGCAAAAATATGTTAATTTCATTATAAAACGAATATTAATCCATTGAGCCAATATATGTGTTTTGGTTTTTGTTTTATTTACTCAACTGTTACTTGTTTTGATTCCTTTAATATTCATTTCATAATAATTTTGCGAAATGACAATTCATTGAATGAACGCTCTACCACTTCGCTGCGCGCGCAGTTAAACCACTTTCATTCGTCTCGCACCGAATCTTCGGTTATCTTATATTTTTACGCGTTTGTGCAACGGAAAATTCCACTTATGATTAATCACGTCAGATCACGTTTAATATTTGTTTGGTCGAACACTTTTCTAAAATCAACCTAGCTGGGACATCTATAGTACGCCAGCGGAACTATTCTTTGTCCGTATATTTATATTGCATTTGGGTTAATAAAAATGAAGCAAGAAATACCAATAATTGAAACTAGATGGCGTCACCATGTCTGAAATTAAACACGGTACAAATAATACGGTATGCATATGCGCATATGGAAGTTACGTTACATAGTAGCATAAATGGCAATTATTATTATATTAAAATCGATTTGGACCGTGAGAGTTTTGTTAATGTAAAAGGTAAGTTTAGCAAATCCGGACGGGGTTACGGAACGTATTTTAAAAGCGTTAAGGTGTTTTCACCATTCAATTTTCTAGAAGAACCACGAAAACACTTTGTAAACACACGAAATTCGCTACAATTGTAGAAATAAACACGAGCGCTGCTAGATGGCGACAAAATAGATAAAGTAAATTTCAACTTAAAACGATCCTTTTTTAAGCTGCATTTGAATTACATTAATTGGTAGTTGTGAATAATTTGGATTTTAACATTTTGCTATTTACCATACATGTATTTTATTGTTTTCGATACGTTCCTTAATGACGTCATCTGACCGGTCTTGACGAATTTGAGATTCAAAACGAGCATAGTGTATTATTTGTACCGTGATTAAAAGAAGAAAATGCGAGCACTAGAATCGTCTAGATAAAATAAAGTTAAAATCAATCTGAAAACTGCAAACTAATTCGAAAAAAGGTTGCTATAAAGTAAACTAGATGGGACTATCGTAATTCCGCTGCAATATCTTTAAAAAAAAGAGGTAATACTTCCCTTTAATCGTCTGACGACTCTATTTGACGACGATAAATACGATTTTCGACGAACGATAAAACAAGAAGTTAAACTAATTACCTAGGTAACAAAATACCTGGGCAAATTTCCGCAGTTCAATATAAATATAATGATGAGTGATGCCCTCTCACTGAAAGCACGAGAGCTGGCCGTAAAGTACGTTGGTGCGTGTGCCATAACCGGTTTTAATTACTGTCCTCGGCGAAACGTCGCTTGTCAGTTATTCGGTTAGTACTGCTGTCAGGGCCGTTTAGGGTAATCTAATTTGCCGCTGTGATGTTTGGTTATCCGCTCACCGGGTTTCTGCTACTGCGGTGGCGATATCCTGACAGATACAGAGGTAGGCGAGGGTTAGATTGTTGTTACACGCATTTCTGAACAGTGGCAGAGAGTGCAGATTAGATATTAGCATCGATGGTAGTATTAGTATTAACGATTACTGACGTATTTGATAAATTTAAGGCATTGAGATGTATGCTTTCTATTAGCAATACTTAAATTACACAATTTAAGTATTGTGAGCCACGCTGTGTTATCTTTTATTATAAGTGCGGTTCCGTATTAATGGTTCAAAGTCCTGTCACCTGCAGCGTTAGTGCGAAAGTTCTTCTTCTTCTTCTCCTCTCGAACGCGCTTTCTTATATTGGTAGCCGTGTTAAGGTTGGTTACAATGTTGGTTCTTACGCATTCTTTTTCATGTTGTTTTCGCATCATGCCATTTGTGTGAGACACGTGTTGATTGTAAGACGTGAGTGGCGTTTGCTAGTGTTTTTTTTTGTTTATTTTGTTTGGACTCTTTTCGTTTTTGAGTGGTTTTATTTTTTCGTTTTAGGTAAGCATGAATGCATTTGTACCTATTCCATTAAACTTAAATTATTTTGTAGCTTTGTTTTGAGTTTTTGTTTTTGGCTGGTTATAACCTCCAAAGAGGATCTCTGGAATTTCCGTATAGAATTTTAAGTGGGTACGTTACGGTAAGTTTATGGTTTATGATGCAAAATGTATATTTTAAATTTTCAGGTATATTTTGAGTGTTACTTTGCAAGTATTTCTGCTCAATTTCAATCAGCAGTATGGTGTTTTGTTGCGTTGCAAATTGCAAAAATTCTTCGAAAGAAGCAATTTTGCATACAATTCCAAAAGATAAAGAGGTATGAAGATTTCTATCTCTTAATTTCTTTTTTTTATAATCATTTGTGATTTTAAATTCATATATGTTGTGAAATATTTCCTATAGTAAATTCTCAAAGGCACTGTGACGATAAACTCCATGTTAAAAAATGAATTTACTTACTTGTGTCTGTATTTTCAAGGATCATACTGGTTATTGTAAAAAGTATTTAGATATATTTGGTGATTACAGTTGAAAATAGTAATCTAAGTTTTATCGAAATGTTCAAGTGGGGTTTAGAGTGCTTAATATTTATTATTTATTGTCACACTGCTTGGAATCATCAATACAAAAATATTGTATGAAGCTGTGTTTGATTTTTTTAGAAAATTTAAATAATTGTTTAAATTTAGGGGAGCATAATTGTATTTAATAAATGTTTATCACTTGTTTCTTTTTTCTTTATACCTCCATTATAACCAAAGGGCATTAAAATTAAGTGAATTTGTGCGTTCTTTAGACAATATTCGAATTTGGGCAGAAAACACAAATTCATTTTAATTACATGTGATTTGGAGCGATGGAAGGAGGTTAGTGACGAAAAGGTGAATATTGTGTTTTTCACTGATTTTGAGCTAAAATCACAAAAACACAATATTCATTTTTTGGTCACTAACTTCTTTTCCTAGTTTCAAATCACCTTAATAATATTTATATATTTCATAATTCCCGGACTTTAATTTTAGTACAAAGTCCGGTCACGCTATTGCATTGGCGCTTCTTGTAACAGATATTTATTAAAGAGAGCGCCATCTATATTCACTCTCTAATCTATGATTGTGAGCAACATAAATACGTAGATGTCATCATTCATCATAATAATCATCAAATCGGCATATTATTAATGTGATTAGATCATAGAGTTTGAAAGATAAGAAGATGAAAGATAAGACATTAGTGTGCATTAGATCCTTTGTTATTTCTACTACGTATTTATTAATGATTTTACACGGGAACACCGGTAACTTAAATTTCGATTTCAATGGAACACAAGAGCCTGAAAGAGAATTATGGTAGAAGCACTACACATTTTTTTTGCCCTATCGCCCAATTTAGAGGTACAGCCCTCCCTTCAAAGTTTGCGCGATTTTTATTTTTTTAGGAATATCTGCGAAATTATAACAGATACTAAAAAAGTTTTTTAACATTATTTGCAATAGATTACATGGTTCAAAAGATGACGTAATCTGTTTTCGCAAGAAGCTAATAATGGGGAGAGGGGAGTACCCCCCAACCCGCATTCTTTTAGATAATTTCTCTTTTTGTTATCTCTCAAAAAAGGCACCTTTGCGTAGAAAACGATGGTGTATAAAAATTATTATTATTATTATTATTAGAGAAATAATAATTAAAAATATAATAAACACAACATCAAATACTAAAAACTCTAGATGTGCTTGGTTTTAGGCTCTGGAAAAATTTTGTTAGAATTTTTTCTAATATAGTGATTCTTATGAACTACGATATAGATCTGCGCCAGAGAAACAATATTATTAAGCTGGAATCGTTAACGCACAATCAGTTTTCTTCAACAAAATTTTTCGATGTTTTCAAATACTCGTGGTATAAGAGTGGATATGTCGATGAAAGACCTAGCTTTTTAAAATCTTGTAGAGTTTTGTTTTGCCAAAAATGCAGAGTACACAGTCTTGTGTAGTATTTGTAGCAAACCCGCAATTGTGTGCTATTTGTGGTGCAAGCAAAATCTCTGTTTGGAGCACTTTTATTATTATTGTAATAACTGAATAGCGTAATTTTTACTGTATGTATGGTAAAATTGTTCACTATTGCAATGTATATCAATAAAATTGCATTACGCTATGCAGTGTATTTAAGCATTTATACAAGGATTATAATGTTTCCCAAATCCTGTTCTATTGCTTATCGAAAAGTTGTAATTATATTAACAAATATATTTGTACTACATTAAATACTGTACAATATAAATTTCTCAATTTCTTAAGCAAATAGTATTACACTTTGTCTATGTATAGTGAACCCTAAATGAGAAGTACATTACAGTGTTCCCAACCTTTAAGCATAGAATTTCCCACGACAACTATCAAAATTTCCCTTTTTCTAACAAAATTCCCGCGAATACGAAAACAGTAATACCATGGTTCAAATATATAAGGTATGCTCTTGCGCATCTCGTGATAACGTGGTTGGGATCCAGTCCTATACTAGTAAAATAAAGTAGTCGCACCATTCTATAAATAAGGTAAACAAATAATTTATTAGTAGATAATTTCTGATATATAGAATAGCATGCATTTGTATTCTAATGGCGTGTTTGCACGATGTGCAATTCTATTTATTGTTAATTAAATATTTTACTTTGAAAATGCATCACAAACTATTATTTTAAACCGATTAACGAATCATTAATTTCATTAAATACTCTTTAGCACATAATTATGCAAAAAAAAATTCCCAGGAATGCGAAGCTGTTTCCCTTTTCCCTTTCGACTTAAATTTCCCACGAATCGGGAAATTTCCCACGAGTTGGCAACACTGAGTACATATGTCGTCATCGTAATGTCAACGTAGAATAGAGGAACTAAAGTCATTAGTGGTGAGAGTGATTTTTTTACGATAGAAATTACATTAAATACTTCTGTCAAAGTGACAGGAACACCCCTAAAGCTAGTATAATAGACTCTTCCGACGATTCAGCGCTCAAAATGGATATGACGACATATGTAGTTCTCATTTTCAGTTCACTCTACACTTTGTATGTTATGTTTTAACCTATGTCATCGATTTTTGTCCATATGAATCAAATCGATACTTCTGAGTAGAATTATATAAACAGGATACCTTATGCGCGGTTTTTCAGTATTTGTTGAATGATCGATTCTACATACTAACTTACCTAACACATTTACAGAAGATCTGTTCTAAAAAGAATAATTTTTTCTTGCAAAATATATAAGGGAAGCGAAAAATTGAGCGAGAAATAACTAATAACAAACCAAATAACAACATTTGATAAATGACTGTTGCCATAATGGACACCGGAAACGGTGCGCTATTTAAGTATTCTGTTTAAACAAAGCAATAATAAAGCTATTTCTATCTGTCACATTCATGAAAAACGAATGAAATTTATCATTTTCTGTGAGATAAGCGAAAACTCTGCTTCTTTTTCAATAGCAATACATGAGAGAAAGTGTGAATCAGTAGGTTGTCTTTACTCGTATGATACATCAATGACGTTGCTTAAAACATTAAATAGAGAAGCATGAGACATAATACATCATTAGAAACGATTGTCTTATATATACACATTCATATATCCAAATATCTATGTGACTTTTCGAAAGTTCATGTTTAATTACAGATCTAATAAATCTTGATATGGATAAGACTATATATATCGTTAAATATGTCGCATACTTCTTGATGCAGCTACCAAACCCAATCATCATCAGAATAATAATAATAATAATATTTGGGCATTTACAAAATTAATTCTAACAGCTTAAGTCACGCATTAAATTTTAATTCTATGGATAACTAAACATAAACGTGAATTTAAAAAACTAATAATTAAATATCTTTGTCGTTATTAAACATAGGGGTGCTAAACTTTAATACTCTACTTCTGAAACAAGTAAGTAGTCAACTTCTATTGAAATTCGTAAAAATATACAGAATGTTTCATTTCAAATAAAAAAGTTCAAATCATTTCTGGAAAAATAGGAATTCTGGTTCGGATATAAATATACTAATCAAATCCTCGATTTGCATTTAATTAAATGGGAAAAGTAGCCACATTATATATTAGATTATAATGGATCTACACTTTTGCCTAACCCTGTTTATTGTTATGTGATTACATCATATGCTGAAAATCACTGCAAGATTACTTCATCTTCATACACAGAGGCTGGTGCTTGTGCAACACTCGATGGGGTCTACAAACTGTCAGTTTCATCACAATCTGCGATTTACAGTTCGAGAAGTTCCCTTCTATGAGATTGGAGAAAGTTGTTTTATTTAATACGCGACTTCACGTTAATCTTTAACAAAAAAAAAATTCAATATGTTCGAACCAGTCATTCCGAATGAAGTGTTTCATCTCGGAATTTCGCATAATCCGACCAAGTGGAACTTCTTTGCTTTCGCATCCGAAATCGGATAGCGGAGACGGTCTCCGCCGGATCGGATTTGAATTTATGAACCTGTTGCTAAACGAGACGCGTTCTCTCGAACGGCAAACTAAGCGGAAAACTAAGGAGGCGGCCGGAGCTAACGAGATAAGGAAAAATCAATCCTTACGTCGGTAGTCGTCAAATCATCGGGGAGCGAAAACGGCAATTTGGCCGTTTTACACGTTGCTTGTGCTAAAGTAGGAAATTTACTGCTTGGGTATTTATTAGACAGCTGACAAGAGGAAATTATCAGACCGCTGTTGCGAGAAGCAGCAAGAGGGCGGTGCGTATTAGTAATTTGTTGTCGGGACTGTTCTTGGGGAATTTTTCTATTAAATATAGAAAAGAAGATCGTAGTTCTATTGTGCAGATATTCTCTCTGGCTCATTGCAAACATTGCATTGAAGTATACTTCCTCCAAATGAACATTATTATTGTTGTAAGGAATAAATCTATGCAATCATAGTGAGAAAGTCTGTAGATTCAAAATAAAATCCCTTATACGTTTGGTATAATGAATTACTATATAAAATTATTCAATGTTTTGTATTGAAAACATGAAACATCAAATTGAAATTACCATAATATTGAAACATTTGAAACGAATTTTACCCCAACATTTATTGCACTAAAACTTATCTGTCATTGGTTCCCTCTTTTTAAGGGGTTTAAGGGGTTTTGCATATACATACGCTTTACTTGTCGTCACTTTTCGATTGACCAGCGAACGGTGTTGTTGGTTGTGTGTGTAAGTAAATCTAAATGGATACCCCAGCCGTTTCGCAGCTACTTAGAGAATGGGGTGGAATGGCGCTGATGCACAAATGCTACCATTAAAATATTCGAAGGTAAGTACTGCTGTGGCAACCCATTTACCGCGAGCGTATTTTGTGTTGCATATTTGATATGCTTAAAACTGCTGCATCATTGTATCGAGAAATTTTATTAATGTTTATTTTTGTATAATTTTAGTTAAAGAGTTCATTGTATAATTTATTTAATTTAGTGTTAAGTTTTTTTAAATTAATTTCACTCTTTGAGATGTCTATTGTTTGTCATGTATAGTTAATGTTTATTCTTGTAGATTTTGTCGGTGATTTGTGCGGCTGCGTTGTACGTAGTCGAGAGTAGGATTTTTGTAAGAATACGACTGTTCAACTTTGTCACACAGTTCCTTGGTAGACTCTAGCGTGAGTACTTGTATTTTTAAATTCTTTGCAGCCTTTTTGTATTACGTTTTTATATCGTAATTTGATTCGCGTTATTTGTTTTATTCTTGTCCATCAAGGAATTCGCTTAATAATAATTGTTATTATATTGATGTGTACACATTATAGAAGTAAGATCATTTATTACTTATGTGGAGGAAGGTATATTTCAGTTTAGTTTTTTTTTTTCATTATAATTTAAAGAATTAATTTCTCCGTTTTTCTAATTTACTGTTTCGTTTTTAATTATCAATCGCCTCGGGTTGGGTGAATAGAAGCTTTGTGCTTGCATTTAGTTTTTCATTCTTGTTTTTTTTTTGCTACAATTTGTCCACGCTTAATTTAGTTTGTGTTATTTTGAAACCACGTAGATTGATATTGGTATAATAGAATTATCTTCCTGAACTAACTAATCTTTTGCTTTGATATAGGACATAGCATTGTCCTATTGTAATTTAGAATCATGTGCAGTTTTTAAATTTAGGCCAGAACCCTCTGTTCACGGTTTTTTTTTCTGCAAATTGTATTTAACTGTTTTTTCTTCTTTTTTTTTTTATAATAAATTTTGGAATGTTAATTGACGTCGTTGGGTTAAAAATTCTGTTCTTTTATTTTAAATTAAACCTTTTCAATTTTTGGGGTAAATAAGAAAGTCAGATTTCATTCACTCATAATTTACTTGTCGTGGTTAGATTCAAGTTTTAATTCGCGAGGGTAACTCTGAGGTTAATTGTTCTTTTGTTCAATTTTAAAAATTTTATCCGTTGAGCTAGCTAATTTGATTTTCCTTTTTCATTTTTTTTTTATTTCATTTTGCATTTTCAAATGGTACAAGCATAAATGCAAAATGAATTTAAAAATGACAAAATTAAATTTACTAGCTCAGCGGAAAAAAAAGCGCAAAAGACTATCCACTTTCAGGGTTACTTTCGCAATTAAACTAATCTTGAAAAGTAAAATGTGGGCGTAAGTAAATTGACTATCTTTAATTATTAAAATTGAAAATGTTGAATCAAAAATAAAAGAATAGAAATTTTGAATGACATTAACAATCATTAAATTTATTATAAAAAAAAAGAAAAAAAACATTTAATTACAATGATGCAGAAATAAAACCATGAATTTAAGATTCTGGCCGAAAACAAAACTGCAATAGACTCTACAATTAAAAAGGACGATGCAAATCCTTCAACAAACAAAAGACAGATTTGTTCCAGAAGAAAATCCAATTCGCACAAAAAATCCACGTGGTCTCAAAATTTCAACACACCAAATTAATTTAAACGTGGACAAAACAAGTAAATATAATTGAAATTTAAACACAAGCACAAAGCTTCTTTTCACTTGCTCCGAGGTGATTAATTACTCAAAACTAAATTGAAAAGTAAGAAACGGAAAATTAAACTCTTTAAACTAAAAAAACAATTTCTTCTAAAACAAATTACAATAACTGATCTTACATCCGACATGTGCACACAAATAAAATACAACAGCAATTATTTAATGAGTTCCTTGAAAGATGAAAAAATTTCAAATTAACCGAACAACATTTTAAATAAAATGAATTTACTAAAATGGTAGCTAAGAAAATAAAAACACATGTACTTACTCCGGCATTGTTTAAGGAACTACCTTTTAGGGGCCCTAACATCGCATACATATAACAATTTACAATTGCGTGCCAAAGCGGCGCATGAAATGCAAAGAAAATCTCTAGCATGTAAACTACAAAATATACAATACTGACGAAGGCAATATGTACAAATGAATGAAATTAATATACACAACTGAACAATTACATTAAATTTAACAAACAATTCTATTAACAAAATCTTTTCAAAATAAAATATTAAAACTGTGGAAACTCTATCATTGCATTGATAAAAATGAATTGGAATGAATAAAAATACAAATTTGAATTTCCGGAAACCCGGGTGCCAGACCACAGTAGTACGTGTTATCTAATATTAATGGATTATTGGTTTAAAAAACTTTGAAATAATACTTAGAATCAGCGCCATCGTGTCGACAATATATGAACATGGTAGGTGTGTACACTAACAAACATATGTAGGTATTTACTAGTTATTAGTTTTCAGTAGGTAATACCAGCAAATTATTATACTGACTGAAATTATATCAGTAACCAACGCCGACTAGATACCAGGCCCAGGCATTGAGTCGGATCGCGAGAACACCGGTTGCAATGACGGATACGCATAACATCTATACCTCTACGCATCAATATCCCGTGCGCACTTCTGGAGTACCCCGATACGCTACCTTCTTCCAAACATTATAAAACTATAAAGTATGATAAAGTAAATTTATTTAATTACATAACATTTCTTTATTTATTAATTTACCCCTACCGAGGTTTTTTGGTGTTACAAACACAAAATTAGTAGGTAATTATTACCCTTGAATAATAGAAATGCTTAGATTAAGCAGGTAAGTATTATCATTTCATTATGCTTATATTTTGGAAGCAAATAATGGCAATAGCTCAAATAATACTTTTATATACTTCTATCAAATGTGAATACATTATTAAGGCATAAATATGATAGTTTCCAGTTGAGAAAATCTATTTACTCATATCTACAATAATTATTTTTGTGGTGAAAATATTATATGTTCATAATGATTTTAGTATATTGATTACATTTGAACTAAAAAATTGTTTCGTCTAACAAATTCGCGGGTTTGGAAAACTGAAGAAATTTTATTCTTAATATAAATACATCATCTTCTTGCTTATATAGGAAGTTATGTTATTTCAATGTGATGCATTTATATTCAAATTGAGTAAGTATTTTTTGTGTGTGTAGGAGAAATCTATGATCACCTAGATGCAATTCATTTTGAAATAGTTCGTAGAATCTAGTGTTGCTGGAAATACGTAAGTTGTTTTTTTAGAAGCACTCGGGTGCAATCCTCCATGTGAAAAATGCAGCGATTTCCAAATACCATCCGACGACCTACTATACGGAGGTGGATGACGGTAAATTGGCGAATAAAATAACACGGCAAACCGGTTTGCGTCATCCTCGTATAAGCGGTTTAACTAACTCCCTCAAATGGTTTGTTTAGGGAAAATTTATCTAACATTATACCCACGATGGGTTTGGGTCGACATTTGGTGAGATATAATTATATCATATTCCGTCTATCCTAGTCGATTTCAATACAATATTTGCGTGTATTGATGTTCGGTGGATTCGTCAGTAAGTACGTACCTACTATAAACAAATGTTAGTTCGGTATATAGTGGAATCGTGGTAATTAGAGTTGGAATGTATGCGTACAACGTTAAACAAGCAAAACCGCGACTAAATGTATCTATAGTAGAGATATTTCGGGCTGGAATGTTTAATAAAACAAAATTGTAATATAGCTGTATGTAACGCTGATCGATGATAAAAGGTAGAAATTAAAAAATGACTGGCGAATAGACAACCAGTTATACTAGTTATTTGACGTTTGACAATTCACTATTAACTATTTTTTTTTCGCACACAAACAACGTGCGGCATTTTGAAAACTTGCTGTGAAATAAAGCGATATCCTTGTTATGTTGTTTTGTACCGTGAGACAGAATAAGACTGTCCTAATCCTACTTCACTTTCCACGAAGATTATACCAATATTTACAAAGTTAGTTAATAAAACACAGTAACGTGCGGTCATTGTGCGTATGCAACTTAATATACACTAATGTCAACCCGGACAACAAGTGTAGTACACCAAAATTGCATCTAAGGTATGAGTCATTCAACTAACTCCCGTGCAAAAATAACCTAATAAACATTTTTCAAAACAGTACATTTCTGATACAACAAATACAACCAGGTTTAATTAAAGAAATAGAAGGTTTAAACATTATATATCGTAAAAATACACATTTATGTCATATCTTAACTTATATCAGACATTCTTCATAATTTATACGCGGTATGAATGGACAATAAAGGATGGATGCTTTTCATAGCCATACCCTCTACTATAAAAATATAATATAAATTAAGAAATTAGGAATACATTTCTTTAACATACCTGCACTGCTTACATGCTGTGTTCAAAGTGAGAACCACCATTATTTATGCAAGCATCTACCCTCTTCTTCATATTTTCAGCAACATTAATTAATTGCTCGTTTGTAATATTCCCTATTTCATTTCTTATTGCTTCTTTTAATTGATCCATATCATGGAAATGGTTCCGATAAATTTTATTTTTTAGATGACGAAATAAAGAAAAGTTGAGCGGTGTCAAGATCTGCTGATCTAGGTGACCAACATTCAAAGCTAATAACTCTGTTATAAAAAAATTCCTGCAAATACTCTCTTGTTTCTCTTACTGTATGAGCAGAAGCATTGTCATTTTCAAAATAGCCTAGCTGTAATTCATCATCAAATAATTGTTCCACAAATTCATGGAATATAAGTCTATATCTGGCTGCTGTTATTGTATCCTCAAAGAATATCGGTCCTATTATACGTCTCCTGGACATTGCAACCCATATCCCTATTTTTACAGGATGCAATTCTGTTCCCGAATAATATGAGGACTTTGTGCGGACCAAATCCTAATATTTTGAGAATTTTCATCACCTGTTAAATTAAACCAGGCTTCGTCAGGAAAACAGGCAGATTTAAAACATCGTCATTCCTTAGATTTGCATTAAACTAATGGCAATATTCCATACGTCTTTCGAAATCTAGTGACAGTAATTGCTGCACGATAGAAATTTTATATGGATGATAATCAAGCTTCCGTTTTACAGCTTTCTGAGCTAATCCATAAGATAAACTTACAAAAAAATTCACATTATCTTTTATAACACCATTTAGTATGTGTATTTCTACCAGTTTGTTTCTACCAGGGCTATGATCCAAACGAGCTCGTATGCCTTCCACCACATTTTCGGTTAGAACTGATGGGTGACCTGATGACTTTCCCTTCAAAACACTTTCAGTTCCTCTGAAGCAATGGACAACTCGATTGATGTGCCGAAGGAGGGTTTCATTATCAATTTCCACTTCGGCAAATTGATTTATAAATTCTTCAGCACAAAGTACAGCTGAATATTTTCACTGTCCATGACCTCCTCGTTCACCATTTCGAAAGTATGCCTCCAAAATAAATATACCGTGGTCCAATGTAAATGGAATTTTGCCAAAAAACAACACGTTACGCTCTCAATGCGAAATGAAGGTGTCTTGTGAAAGACTGTATGTGAAAATTAACAAACAATAATACGGCATGACCAAATAAGCAAAATTAAATTAGAAAAAATCTAAGAAATTAAGTAGACGTAGATAGTGAAATGTCAAACGTCAAATAACTAATATAACTGGTTGCCTACTCGTCAGTTACCAATGCATTGACATTTTTTTTTAGAATTGCTCATTATTCGTTCTAGAAAGGGACGAATAACTGCTTTTAATAAATTGCAAATTGAAAAGCAAGAGGTCGGTGGTACCGCATGACAACCTGACAGGCAGTGGTGGCCATTAACTTGGAAACGCTGGCCTAATCTAGTTTGAAACGGGACGCCTAGAATGCATTTTATTTTAAATTTGATTTATTATTTTCTTCTTTAATAAAAGATATTTGATTTCATTCTATTTATGCATACATATAAAATTTTATAACGTACTTTTAGTTCTATTAAATATTCGAAAAAGGAATGGACAAATAAAGGAGTTTGCCGCGGTCACAAGGACAGCGCAACGTCCCTGATTAGCGGACAGCCGAGGGAAGCATTTGGGCGATCGCGTATGTAGCAAAGAAGGGTGGTCGGCACCTAGCGTTGTAATAGAGCGGACGTGCCTTTCGTCAGGAGCGCGGCCGTTGAAGAGTCTCCATTAAAAGCCGACCACAACACAATTGCATAGTGATAAAAGTAAATAGCGCAGCTGGCTAATTTATCCTCGTTATTGCTGAATTACCTCGGCCATTTGTTGCTACAGGAGAATTGAGATAGAGATATTGGTAAAAAATAAACGCGTAAAGGGGTTAACCTGTCACCGCTATTGTGTAATAACCTGGCTAGTTGTTTATTGCTGAGAAATAAAACCTTGCGAGTGAGAAATTCAGCAATCAGTTATTAGATTGCGCAATGGCCGCAGGTTGAAGTATTTTGCTGTGGTATGCAGGGAGTTTCCCGATCCAGAGAACACGACGACCGAGCTAGTTTCGAGCTGATCGACGAACGAATCCGCTGCCTGTGTCGAAACCCAAACGACCACGCCTAGAGCCGAAGGACCGCCAAAATCGCCTAATTTTTCTTTGTTTATTATTTATAAAATCAGAAATTATAATATTGTTTATGGTTTACTTTAAATTTAATAGTCAATTTATGGTGTCTAACACCAAGTAATCTTTTTATTTGTATCTTTTTCTGCTTTCGTACAAAAAATATTGTAAACGTGAAAACAATTTCTTTTGGAATAAATAGTAACAAAACCAGAAAATATGTTCTTTCCAACCCTTTTATTAGTAAAATATTATTGCCGACCGGTTTCGGCTTATGCCATCCTCTGGACACACTAATGTGAAATAGCAGAATTACAGTATGTAACTAATAAGAGATTAAAATTTTTTCATACTTACATACGTCAGTAAGAACTTAAAAGCTACGTCATATATAGAAGTAGTATTCAATTTCTTTTGTTTTTCTTTGTTATTTAATGGACAGAATCGGACTATATTGAATTAATAATACTCATAGAACCGCATGGTCTGAGAGCGGTTAAATTAATGGATAAAAGATTCCCATGCTAAATTTTTTATTTACATTTGAATTAATTAATAGATAGTATTTACAACTCAAATCATTGGCGCCCAACCTATAAAATAATAATATTTGAAAATATATTAGAACAATTACAATCCAGTCATCCGACGCTGAATGAGATAAAACCTGCATCATTTCAATCTGGGGTACAGCGCAGGACCGATAAAGCGTAACATCACAGTATGTTATTCAAAGTATATTTAACGCTGTTTCAAGCGCATACTAATTCGCGGGTGTTCAACGATTTTATAATATTTATACTATATGATATAAAATGTTTTGAATGGTATTGTAAATTTGTGTAATCTATTTGTTATAATTTTGTTTATAAAAAGATATAAATATACAAAAATATTTTTGATTTTGGTAATGATTTGTGATCTTTATATTAGGCTTGTTAATAACCATTTTTTTTGTGTGTTAAAAGATTGATCTGACAAGAAAATAACATGTTTACTGGATGCAATAGGCTTGTTATACTGCGATAGGATTGGTTTTCTATCCTCACTTGTGTTCGTGTAAATACACAGAGATTCAAAAAGATTGTCAATTCCGCTCCTATAGATAGTAACAGGGTGTAGGTATATGCCGCGTGTTTGTAATGAAGGTTTGAACTAAGTCAGTGTTGGAATATAAGAAAGTAAACGGATCTGTCATATATAAGGAAAACGTAACCTATATTTGAACTCGCATTATATAAACGACTATGGATTGGTGTTTCTGCTTGTAAAAATGAAATGTAATTAATTTAACTTTACTAAATTATGATTTTACAATTCACTACTAACTGGTATTTAACTAAATTTATTTATTACTTTAAATTATAACATACAATTAGTATAATTATTAAGTGACAAAACTGCATCTCTCAGTTCTTCTATGGTATGCATGAGGTTTCTATAGATCCTATTTTTTTAGATAGCCGAACATGAAGTAATCTAATGGGGTTAGATCAGGCGATCTTGGTGGCCATCTTTGTGCTCTAACCAACCTGTCAGCAAAAAACTGTTGAAGATATTGGCAGGTTTGTCGAGCAGTATGTGCTGGAGCATTATCATATATCGCTGAAAATAACCTGCTTCAAGCTTATTTTCTTGTAACTCTGCAATAAACAATTCCAACATCTGTTGGTAACGTTGGGCTGTTACAGTTTCCTCGAAGAAAATTGGCCCTATTATTCGTTGCCTGGACATAGCTAGCCAAATTCCAACTTTTATGGGATGCAATTGCGTTTCTCGAAATTCGTGTGGATTTTCTGCAGACCAGATACAATAGCTTTGTAAATTGATATAGTCTGTTAGATAAAACTAGGCTTCATCCAAGAAAAATGATTTGTTTAGCAAGTCATCGTCCCTTAAATTGTTATTAAACCAATGACAATATTCCAATCGCCTAATTGGAGGAATTTTGAGGAATTAATTCCTGTACCGTAGAAACTTTATAGGGATGAAAATGTAACTTTCTTTTGACAGCTCATTGCGCTGAAGTGTATAATAAGCCTATAAAATTATAAAATGTAATAAACTATTTCCCTTAATGTTAATATTGATTTTTTACCTGTTTGTTGAGCTATTACCACAGATAAATTCCCTTATTTTCTTACAGTATTCAGAAATACTATTGTTGGTGATATTAGATGTAAATATAAACGATTTGAAAAAAATTATAAGATAAATAATCGAAAAATACTACAACACGCACGCCAATGTCGCTAAATGTCAAGAAAATTCATTAAATGTATGAAATTTGTATGTAACTAATTTCGCTCATTAAATTGATAATAAGTATAGATAAATTTTCCCGGAAAACAGTTTTTTTCTTACGACAATCATTTTGAATCACATGGTATATGTGTTTAATCTTGGGCGCCACGGTATTCGATGCGGACAATTCCCTGTGGAATCCGCGACAAACGTTCCGAAATACCGAAACAAATAAAATATAATTACTACAAATCCCTGGCTAGCAAAGTACGAGCAAAAAAAAACTCAACACAATGTCGTGGATTTCACGAATACCGTGGCGCCCAAGATTTAAAGACGTATATTTGCACGATTACAAGCGCAGATAGAAAACCGGTTCTATTGCACGTTGTATGTAATAAGCAAAATCTAAGTATACTCCACGAAAAAAAAAATATATCGTTTTAAATTAACTATTTTAACAAGCGCTTGCTTACTAAAACCTAAACAAAAACCAGTTATTCAAACAGCAACCTTTATTCGATGTAAAAGCTAATTAATTATAAATGCAAATATATAGGACAAAAATGTGGCAAATTGACGTAAAATTAAACTGACAGGAAATAATGCATATTGCATTACGAGTATAAGCTTGTTTAATAAAAACAGAAATTAAGTCTGATAAAATTGGAAGCGACTATAGAATCAGGACGCTTCGATCATTGTTGCAATCCCTGTACATACAATACTGGTCACGTCACGCATGTAATTGCGGCAACCGCCGATATATACAAATGTATACGTGTTTAGACTGTCGGTGGTTAGCTAACCGCATACGCCAGACCTATAATGCTCTTAGATATCTGGAGGTGGGGTATTCCGTTGTTTACGGCTCATAATTACGAGATTAGGTCAAACCAAAGTCAGTTACAACAGAATCCTTCAAATATTAACGATAGTATCATGTACAGTCGATCCCGCGACTAGACAGATTTATTATATGCTCCCAACCTTGTGTTAGCGTTGAAATAGGTTCAGAGTTCATGTAAGCGGGTTGTGGGGTTGATATTGTGAGAGTATAGGGTGATGATACTCGGGTTATAAGATCCTTATTAAGAATTGATTAACCGGTCCTATGGTTATATAACTGGAATTAATTATTATAATAAATATTTCGTGGATCCTGGTTTGGGAAAGTAAGTATGTACACTGAGAGAAAGAAATGCGTTAACCTAACAATAATTACTATGTTAACACAAAAGGTGTTAATGTAACAAATTTTGTATTTAATCCAACTAAAATGAGTCATTTGCGCAACTATTTATTTCTGTTAAAAAAATCTGTTGACTGAAGAAACTTAGATGGTTGAAGGTAAGGTTTTTGTTTGGATGGACCGAAATGGTGATGTTAAAACAAAAAAATCTTAGTAGTTGACGGAAAACATTCATAGCATAATATTGAAACTAAAAAATGGTTAACTTAACCAAAAAAAGATGTTTTGCGCTTTGCGCATCTACATATGTAGATCTTAAAAGTATGGGTATATAGGTACCACGTTATACGTTTTATGTATAGTAATTATTAGAAAGTCCTTTTCTAGAAAACAATATCATAATTACAATGTATATTATTTCTACTTTAGCTTGTAATACGATTTAATAAGTCAGTATTTGTATATTATGGAATGTACCTATATTAATGTACATAGGTATATTACCTATACCGTCAGATACTCATTTGATCAATGTTGTGGCGTGATTTGATCGGTTGCTTGCTGTTGCAAACCATCAGATATCAGATTGTCGTCGTTCGTGGCTCGTGATATCGTGATATATTGTGAGTTCTAATACTAGCCATGGGGGGCGAACGAATAAAAGAATTGTTAATTCAGTGGGGATTTGAATATCTAACCTCAGTGTTTGCAGGTAAGCACATTTTAATTCTTATAGATGTTTTGGCAAACGAACGCCATATTAGCTATTAGCACAACATAATGCAACGGTATACTTTATGTTTGAACGGATATATTAAGATCGAGAATATATCGTGTTTATTAGGTTGTAGAATACATTTTCATAGGTATGATATGGGATGTATTTTGCATTATTACATAAACGAACGGAAATTATTTACTTTGCGTCACTTTAATTCCAAATTAAAATATTATAGTTTTAACGATGTAAATAAACCGCCAGAGATTTCAATTATACGGATAAGTAATAAGTGTATTGTGCTTTCAGCCGCTGAAATGAAGGCGCTTTTACGAGTTTTTGAAGTGTTGGTTGGAGAATTTATACCGATGAATGACCCAGTTTGGGAATTATATAAATCTCTGCGACAAATTTGTGAATTTGTTGGACAGGCATCAATTACTTTAAAGGACGCCGAATTGCTAAAAGTATTAATTGCAGGGCATAATACATTGTATCTTAAGCTTTTTGGAAACCTCAAACCGAAGTATCATTTTTTAGTTCACTACCCTCGAATCATGACGGTTGTAGGACCTCTTGCGAATATTTCCTGTATACGATATGAAGGAAAACATCGCGCATTCAAATTAGGTAGTAAACCTGTTTCTTCTAGAATAACCATTTCTTATATCCTGGCATTAAAACATCAACTTAATTTTAATTGTAGAATTTTGTCTAAAACAGGATTTGAAGAAAATTTCGCTTTAGGGCAGTATATCTCTTTCAAACAATTTAATGAAATCAAATATAGTGGAGCAATAGCAAGCTACTTGATGCCAGAAAGTGTGCCAGACCGTATTTACTTCTTGTCCTGGGTTAAGATATATGGCGTTTCTTTCAAATCGGGTTTGTTTATATCCTTTGAATTTAATAATTTTTGTTCCGTTTTTGGCTGTATTCAAGAAATTTTGACTCCAAATAATAAAGATATTTTTTTATAATACAAGTGTACGAAACATTAGAATATAATGATCATTTTCAGGCATTTATTATAACACAAACTGATGAAACACGTTGTATTTATATGAAGGAACTCATTTATTGCAATTCATTTATGTTACATACGTTGTCAGATGGTCGGAAGTGTATTCAAATGTATTTGTAAATAAATATTTTTAGGCGTTACTTTTATATACCTACTATTATTGTAAAGTGTACTTACATATTTGGTATTTTGTAACTGTTGTGAAGTTATTAATAAATATATGAACCTAAGTTAGTCATATTTTGTTTTCAAACCCCAATTTGTAATTCATAAAATTTCCAAAAGATCCAAAATGAAATTATTTGAATGAACAAATTTTTTGCTTCAAATCAACCAAAAAAATTTTGCATTGACACTCTTAATTTTGTGCACTCAACACGTTTTATTTGCCAATGTAGCCATAAAGATGCATTGAAGCAAGAATTTATTTTTGTAGTTTCAACACAATTTCGAAGTTACGCTAAGCAGCAATGCTCGTTAAACAAAACATTTTTTTTTGTTCTAACATACTTAGAGCTGTATTGACAAATCAAAACCAGTGTTACATCAACTAAACTGAAGTGTTGCATTAACGATTAAACTTGTTTAAATTGAAATTGAGGGTTCAGTTGAATCAACGAGTCTATTGTTTTTAAGTTAACAAATATATTTCAACAAATCGTAAATTTTAATTTAACAATAAATTTCGCTGGGCCGTATTTAATGCAAATTTTTTGGTTGGTTATGCGTATTTTGGTTAAATCAATGCATTTCTTTCCCTCAGTGTAGGTGTAGGCGTTGATTCGAAGCTTTCATCTACAACACCTGATTAGATTAAAACTTCATGTGATTAAGTAATTTTTAAGAAGTTCAAAAAAATCAAATGACTCAGTTCGGTGGGACAGTCTGTATACCAGCACGTAAGAGGGGATGAATGGGGTATTTTTGCGTCGTTGTGTTATTTTGGCCGGTCTTCATTCACAATATAGCTGGCTTCTACGTTTTTAATAGAAGTTGATTAAATTTTTGAATGTTACTTTCTGATGATATCCTACTGGCTGCGCCACTTTTCACTCCCCCGTCAATTCTACCGTTTTCAAAATGACGATGTGTTACACTTGCTTTCACAGAAAGTTTACACAACAGAAACGGCGCTATATTAAATCCAAAAATAACTTTTCAGGATTCTCATGTTTTTTTTTTGTCTTCTCTCTCTCTATCCCTTTCGGTCCCTTCCGGGAAATCTGCGACTCCCGAATTAAATGTTTTCTCAGATTTTCCGACTCCGGTACGTCAGTTTGGACGGTTGCGATACGGTTTTATTTACATACAAATACAGAAACACACACGTATGCCGTATCCCTAATGTGATGTAGATACGGCTGACATGCATAAACCCACATAAACGAATATTTGCTTCCGCTGACTTCGGTTTACAAACACGTTGTTCGCAGCGTAATCGGGCAAACAAAATTTCCGACAGGCGCGTTCGTGGGGCGCGTGCCCGGATACCTCCATACGTCGCCTGGGGATTTCAACTGACGGACGCACAAAGCTGTGAGCATCGTTCGAGTGCTGCGAACGGCAGTCCTTGATAACGATTGCGTTAGATGTTCTAGTCGAGTGTTGAGGACGATTAGTATTGACGTGCGATAGCCGTTTCGATTTTGATTTATGATTATCTGAGAAATGTTAATAATGATCGAGTGGTTGAACACATAGGTTCTTACTAACTCGTATAAATCGAGCGCTTTTAGCATGTAATTCAAGTTGTTACTTAAATGGCGTGAGAATTAATGTGTGAACTTTGTTTCATTTGGAGTACCACACAGTTCTATCATAGCCCCCATGTTTTTGACTTGCTTGTATCATCAGGACCAAGAGAGGCAAAACAGTTCTTAGAGGAACAAAGGCGTGAATTACTAATGATCTACAGAGCAAAGACAGGAAGTTTATCGAAATGATAGTAAGTCTGTTAACGGGTCACTATAGACTAAATAGGGATATACTTAACATAGAACTGCTCTCTAAATGGTATACTGATGGCTCCAAAACGGCAAAGGGAACTGGAATAGGAATATATGGGCCTAGAACCCCATATTTCGAAAGCTTGGGAAAAATAAAAATATTTCAGGAGGAAATACACGCTATTGAAAGATGTGTCCAGTTCAATATAGATAGGAATTATCGGAAGCAGGAGGTTATCATCATGTCTGATAGTCAAGCAGCCATCAAGGCGCTGAGCTCATATGAAATCAGTTCCAAGATGGTCTGGGAATGCCTAGGGAAATTAAACGAGCTAGGCAAAAGAAATAAAGTAACCCTCCTGTGGGTTCCGGGTCACACAGGAGTGGAAGGAAGCGAAATAACGGATAACCTCGCAAAAAAGGGGCTGGAATGCCTTTTGTAGGGCCTGAACCCTTTTGCGGGTTTAAGTAGCAGTTCAATACTGAAGAAACTAAAAATGGAAATGGAGCAGAGAAAATCCAGTTACTGGGAAAATCTCTAGGGAATGAGGCAAAGTAAAATTCTTCTGGGAACTTATAACCAGAAGAGGTTTACAGAATGCATCAACCTGAGTAAGAACAATGTTCGCATATTAACAGGAATACTTTCAGGCCGCTGTAGACTGAAAGGACACCTGAGTAAGCTTGGATTGGAAAAGGAATCTGAATGTAGATTTTGTGGGGAACAGGATGAAACACCCATCCACCTCCTCTCAAACTGCGTAGAACTGTGCAACTCGAGGGCGTTGCACTTGGGAGCATGTGAAATCGAAGAGGGAGACTTACTTAGACTGGGACCCTCTGACATCCTACACTTTCTGAAAGAAATAGGATTGGAAGGCCAGCTGTAAAGCAGCAAGAATAGCGGACACAATAGATCTTTTAGGTCGCAGTGTAACATCACCCTTCTATCTACATACTGCTGTGAACTGATTGTACAAGCATAAAAGTTTAAAGAAATTAAAAATGACAAAATTAATTTAGCTAGCTCAGCAAATATGAATTTAAAAGGGCGCAAGAGATTCTTAGATCTCAGAGTAACTTTCATGAAAAGTAATAGTGGGCGTTTGTAAAATTTGACTTTCTTTAAAATACCCAAAAATTGAAATGGCTGATTCAAAAATAAAAGAACTGTAATTTTAAAATGATATTAACAATCATTAAATTTATTGTTTAAAAAGAGAAAAAAAAAAAAAAAATTAATTAACAACAACAGGGGAAAAAACCTAAAGACTGAAGGTCTTGGATTAAAATAACCCCTTCGTGAATTTACAAATTAAAAAGGACAATGCAACTCCTTTAGCAAACAAAATGGTGTATTCGTTCTAGAAGGAATTTCTTATACCACAAAAAATCCACGTGGTTTCAAAAAATTCTAAGCAAACTAAAATTTAATTCAATTAACATTAAATTGTGCACAACGCTATAACACTTATTAATAAACTGAGTTGCTAGATGGACGATTTTAAAATTTCAAAACAACGAACTACATCTTAAAATTAAAAATGAATTACCAAAAACGGTAACCAAGAAAACTAAAACAAAACAATACACCCGCTCGTCAATCTGGTAACTGCCCGGGCCTCAAGGTAACGCAATCATATATATGAAATTTACAACATCTGCGTGCGATGAAGCCGCAACGCATCGCAAAGAAAATACTAGCATATAAACTATATACAATCCTGGTGTATGCAAAATGTACAAATAAATGAAATTAACTTTACACAACTGAACAATAAAATACTCAAACAAAACTATTAAATTCTTTCTTAAAATTAAATAAAAATTAACATTTGAGAGAATCCTCCCGCATCGCGGACAAAAATTGATCTCTAATATCACTGAATTTACAATCCCGGAGTGCCGGACCACAGCAATACGTAACATAGAACTGACAGATGAGGTTATCTGTAGAGGCTGTCAAGATCTATCAAATACCAGGTTTCTAGTACTGGGCGCAGATAACTCCTAGTTTGATATGGGCACATAAAGGAGTCGCCCTCAAATTAAGAAAGTGAACTGAAGAAAGTAAAGATTAAATGAGATTAGTGAGAGCTAGTATCCGCATGTTTCGATTAATCGTCCAGTCCACTGCGCCCACAGGGATCTGTTGTATCTCAAACTTCATCCAACAGGTTCTCAAGGTAGTCCAAGTATCTAGCTGAATGAGGCTGTTTCTTCAGGTCTTTTGGAGAAGGGTCAACCTTAGTAAAGATTACGGTTACCTGATCCTTATAGCAGCTTGTTAGCCTCCGTAGGTGCTATGCTAGCGCTGTGCTAGTGGCAGGTTCTGGTCCATCGCACTATCTATTTTCTCAAGGGTGCATGCTTCCTCATTTCTAAAAATGGGTGAGCGCCCAGGTACCCAGATTAGAGATAGATTATTATATATAGTTCAAACCAAAACAAAATAGGTCCTAAAGGACAGGACCAGATTACCAAAACTAATAAAGTTAACAACCGAAAGAAAAGTCAGCTTACCAGTGACCTAAAGATGATGCCATTGAACTAAATGAATGCTATACATGAAGGATTGGCCTCTCGCACTATCTATTTTCGCAAGGGTGCATGCTTCCTCATTTCTAAGAATGGGTGAGTGCCCAGGTACCCAGATTAGAGATAGATTATTATATATAGTTCAAACCAAAACAAAATAGGTCCTAAAGGACAGGACCAGATTATCAAAACTAATAAAGTTAACAACCGAAAGAAAAGTCAGCTTATCAGTGACCTAAAGATGACGTTATTAAACTAAATGAATGCTATACATGAAGGATTGGTCCCTCGCACTATCTATTTTCGCAAGCGTGCATGCTTCCTCATTTCTAAAAATAGGTGCGTGCCCAGGTACCCAGATTAGAGATGGATTATTATATATACTTCAAACCAAAACAAAATAGGTCCTAAAGGACAGGACCAGATTACCAAAACTAATAAAGTTAACAACCGAAAGAAAAGTCAGCTTACCAGTTATCTAAAGATGACGCTATTAAACTAAATGAATGCTATACATGAAGGATTGGTCCCTCGCGCTATCTATTTTCGCAAAGGTGCATTCTTCCTCATTTCTAAGAATGGGTGAGTGCCCAGGTACCCGGATTAGAGATAGATTATTATATATAGTTCAAACCAAAACAAAATAGGTCCTAAAGGACAGGACCAGATTACCAAAACTAATAACGTTAACAGTCGAAAGAAAAGTCAGCTTACCAGTGACCTAAAGATGACGCCATTAAACTAAATGAATGCTATACATGAAGGATTGGTCCCTCGCACTATCTATTTTCGCAAGGGTGCATGCTTCCTCATTTCTAAGAATAGGTGAGTGCCCAGGTACCCAGATTAGAGATAGATTATTATATATAGTTCAAACCAAAACAAAATAGGTCCTAAAGGACAGGACCAGATTACCAAAACTAATAAAGTTAACAACCGAAAGAAAAGTCAGCTTACCAGTGACCTAAAGATGACGCCATTAAACTAAATGAATGCTATACATGAAGGATTGGTCCCTCGCACTATCTATTTTCGCAAGAGTGCATGCTTCCTCATTTCTAAGAATGGGTGAGTGCCCAGGTACCCAGATTAGAGATGGATTATTATATATAGTTCAAACTAAAACAAAATAGGTCCTAAAGGACAGGACCAGATTACCAAAACCAATAAAGTTAACAACCGAAAGAAAAGTCAGCTTACCAGTGACCTAAAGATGACACCATTAAACTAAATGAATGCTATACATGAAGGATTGGTCCCTCGCACTATCTATTTTCGCAAGGGTGCATGCTTCCTCATTTGTAAGAATGGGTGAGTGCCCAGGTACCCAGATTAGAGATAGATTATTATATATAGTTCAAACCAAAACAAAATAGGTCCTAAAGGACAGGACCAGATTACCAAAACTAATAAAGTTAACAACCGAAAGAAAAGTCAGCTCACCAGTGACCTAGAGATGACGCCATTAAACTAAATGAATGCTATACATGAAGGAATGGTCCCTCGCACTATCTATTTTCGCAAGCGTGCATGCTTCCTCATTTCTAAAAATAGGTGCGTACCCAGGTACCCAGATTAGAGATAGATTATTAACCAACCCCAATTCTAAGACGTTACAATAGATCTGAAAAGGTCGTGCTGAATCAGTTCCTTACGACCACCAATCTAATCTAATCTAATGGTTAGAGAAACATAAACATAAACAAACTAGAAGCAGTACCTACTATTCTCTTATTATTGACCGGACTGTGCCCTCTGGAATTCGAAGTTTTGGTTCATCTCATTAGAAATAACTTGTCAAGCTTATTCATCCTGAAGCCTAGCAATCCTTACGATTATGGCTAATATAAAAATCCGTATATTAAGGTGGATTAATCTTCGTTTCTCTATTATTCATAATCGTTTACATTTTGTCATTGGTCTTAAACTTATTAGTAAATCAAAATTTGTCTCTGGTTGGTTCCACTGTGCTGCACCCTCTACCCAAATTTCAGCTTTTAGAGGTACTTCTTGTGCGTTGGGTAATAAAATTGGAGTAATAAACATGTTTATTCCAATATTTTAGGCCAGATACGTATTTTTTCTCTTCCAGTTAGTAATCAAATGTGTATTTCTTACAGGTTAAATTTCATGGTATTGATACATAATTGTAAATAATTTCTCGAAAAAGTTGATATAGCATTTACAATTAGTAGCATGTATAATTATTTGTACATATTAGTTTGGCAGTTTAGGTAAGGTTCGTATATGAAATAGCTCTTAAGGAAGTTTTACTTCATGAATAAGCATTCTTTCTCATTATTCTTGCTGTGTAATATTTAGCCAAAACGTATTATTTTTTCAGTTCTAATTTGTTGGACAATGGCTGGGAATTAAAAAACAATGTTTCTATTTTATGTGGCGTGGCGTTATGTAAAATTATGTACACGTCAGTTAAAATATATAAACAAAATTCGTGCATAGTACATAAATGTACAAAACTTTTATGTTTTCTTGCCCTACTTCAAAAATGTAACAGACCGGGTCAGTAAACTTCTTAAGAAACACCACGTGAAGACCGTTTTCAAACCGACTGGGCAAATAAAGCATCTTTTACGCTCCGTAAAAGACCCCAGGGACCCTCTGTCATCCACGGGGGTATATCGGGTACCGCAGATTACTTTGTTTGAAAACGGCATATAAGGGATGCCAAAACGTCACGTTCACATGAAATAGAAACATTGTTTTTTAATTCTCAGCCATTGTCCAACACATTAGAACCGAAACAATTACCTAATTATTAGCTTTTACTACAGTTGTTGCCGTGGGATTGCGATCGTTTCATTTATGGATTTTAGTTAAAGATCATTGCTTAATTAAATTAAGAATTAGACCCTGCAACACCATCTAGCTAAGCTAAGTTTCGTACTTGTTGCTGGTTCCAACGCATGTTTAGTCACGTGATAGTCAAAAGTAATGTCCCATTTTTTGTTATTTATTTTTGAATTATTAGTAATTCATTGTCCGTTAAAACAGCTTTTTATTGTTCAATTATTAGTACAAGTTTCGTATATTAAAAATTCAACGATAAGCCGTCTACCAAATTAGGTACTTCTTTCACCCTAAGTTCAAACCAAAACAAAATAGGTCCTAAAGGACAGGACCAGATTACCAAAACTAATAAAGTTAACAACCGAAAGAAAAGTCAGCTTACCACTGACCTAAAGATGACGCCATTAAACTAAATGAATGCTAGTGCTTATAAACTCCTTTTCAGGAAAATATCGATGCAACGAACACTTCTCCCGGTAGCCCCAGGTAAAACAGAAAATACACTCGATACTTGATGTTCCTCACGTGACAATATCCCACAACAAACATGGTAACTAATAAAACTTCTCCATGCCCAGTGCTAGTATTGGCACAGCACTTGAACTAGTGCTTCTTCCTCCTCTTGGCAGAATCTGTAAGTAGCATCACCTACCAGGCCTATGTTATACATATGTCTATTTAATATACAGTGACCAATTAGAGGACCTACTATTATTTTGACGATCTTCTTGTCTTTACTCAGTGGGTTTTTAGTAAATTCAGGTATTTGCTTTTTTATTAATTACTTTGCTTATATCTGCCCTGGTGATCCATCTCATTTTAGGGCGTTTACTCAACACTTACCAAATAGTTAACATTTGCGAAACTGATCGTGTTAACTGACTGTCAGAGAAAATATCGACTCTTTTATCAAACTCATCTTTCTATTTCTCTGACATAATAATGAATTGTAGCAACCCTAGCTTGGATCAGCGTTGTGTACTTGTTAAAGCTCACCAAAAGGGCCTTTTTAGGCTTCTTTCCATATTATATTCCAGCTCCTTCGTCGTAGTTAGTTTTAGAGGCGTCTGTATACCAATTCGGGCCCGCTCTTATTGGAATGTTTTCTCCAGGCTTTCTTATCTGGTATTAGTTCTCAGGCGTAAGTAATCAGCTCTTATCTCTTTTAGACTTCTTTAGAATAAACTGAATAATAGTTACCTAGTACCAGTTTGTACGAAAAACGTTTTTGAACAAAAAAAAGCAAAGTTGTGATGCCCTGTTTCTCACTTCTTTAGAGTTTATGTACTTGAAGTTATTAGGATTATATATTGTTCCCTCCTTTACATATTTATAGATAATTTGGAAGTCAGTATTAGAGCCGCCACTTAAGCAACAAAGTTTTATAAGTATCGATTGTGAAGAGGGCGTTTCGAATTTCTCTTAGGATTAAACGGTGCTGTTTCAGCGTGGTTCATACCATGTAAGTACTTATGTATGTATGTATATACAATAGCAGATGGGGTGGATAGAGGAGTATATAATACGACTAAGTTTCTTGCTATACCGGCTTAGTCATCAACCGCTATTGAATTATTAATTGCTTTGAATAGATCATCGACTACAAGACTCGAAGCAGCTACTACTTATAGTTGCCCATGTACCATATTCTTCGATGTAAACTGTACGAGCCTTAACAACTATGTATTAGGGTAAAATAAAATACTGCTGTTTCTAGCAATAATCTTAACTTTAAGAGTAGCTTCATTTACTATGAATAACAATCACACTTTACACAAATTATCTTTTATATACCAAATAACTGCTGATAAAAACAGTCACTGAATGTGAAACAAAAGAGTTGAGTTTACTCAACTTTTCTTGGTTGAGTAAACTCAACTCTTCTTGTTTCCCATTCAGTGACTGTTTTTATCAGTAGTTATTTGGTAAACCAATGGGTAGCCCTATAACTCCTATTTTGGCCTGTATGGTTATGGACTATTTGTTGGATCATCTTTTATATAGAATTACATTAAGGTTTGAATAATAATGTATTTTGAACATTTCTGCGAATATTCGACTGGTTGATGTCTTCTGTCTTCTGATATTTAACACTTAACCCAACATTTTAACGATGAAATTACTAAATACTCAAAATTTCCTATGTTATACCATACCAAATCAAATGTGTTTGATAACTTACTGTAACTGTAACAAATGGAACCACTTTATGATAATGCACTTTAGCGATCTGACCACACTCTTATATAGAGGCAGTGATAATGTTATCTTTAAAGTTTTTGTTTTTTATAATCAGTTGCATACATTGGCATACATGAACACATTGATTTGCCAATATATGAAAAATTAAGTTATATTTACGAAATGACCAACAAAGCACGAACTTTTTGTGGCATAACTATTTGTACATATGACCTTATTTTTTTTTTTTATATTTTAATATAACATACGATTTTTAATGGAAATACAATGTGACATTAAAACTTTAATTCCAAAAATATGAAGGGAAATAGTCTCTTATGGGTGTACATAGAAATGACGATCACTTTCGAAAATTTACATTTAGAAAAAAATCCAAAAACACGCAACCTTTAGTCCTTACCCCGCCTCTTCTTTTTTGGAGAGTTTTCTCTCCAGACCTTAAGCTCAACTTAGAGTTGACAGTAGGTAGGTTCGCTACGGTTTTCCAAGCTGAGGTTTTGGCAATCCTGCATGTTACCGAGGAAATTTTAGCAAGGGGCATTAAGGGACGACGTATTGTCCTTTACAGTGATAGCCAAGGGTGCCCTTAAAGCCTTCAGCAGTTATAAAATCGTTTCGGGCCTGGTACTTCAGTGTCACAATGCCTTGGAAGCAATCGTTATTGATAGTGACTTGATACTCAGATGGGTTAAAAGTCCTAAAGGTAATTTGGGAAACTAGGCTGCCGATAGGTTGGCGAGACAGTTCGTGTTATCCTTACATGGGACCGGAGCCTGTTCTTCCCAGTTCTTCGGCTACACTCAACACCCTAATAAATCAATGGACCACTACTCTACACGAGGAGAGATGGGTATCTATAATCACCTGCTGTCAGGCACGCAAAGCCATCCCCAGGCTGTCGTCCAGGACAGCAAGATACTGTCTGCAGCTCTCTCGCAGTAAACTACGTCAAGTTGTAGGGCTATTGATTGGTCTGTGCAAACTTAATAAACATATGTACCGCATATGACTGACTATTAGCCCACTCTGCCCTGCATGTTACCTAGGGGACGAGACACCAGAGCACATCTTATGTGATTATCCGGCGCTTGCCCAAGTTAGAGGTTCCATCCTGGGGGAGTTCTGGCCCAATATGGCCAGCTTTGGCGGCACCTCACATGCTACACTGCTCGAGTTCATTCTTCGCTTGGGTTGGGGGAGAGTGAGTCCGCCTAGGGAAGGTAGCACAATGGGCCCGGTTAGAATGGCTCAAGTGCGCGTGGCTAGCCACATTCCCAACCAACAATTCAGAATTCAGCACCTTTATTGTCTCATGTAGTTTAAAGATTAAGAAAAAAAAATTGAATTTAGAATATACAAGAGTAAGGATGAGGAGAAATGGTGTTTTTAAACCGCCTAGCCACCCTATGTGTACACCGTTCTTCTTCTTTCAGCCCAAAATGTACGATTGCTAACAAGGAAGGAGTTGATGTTTACCCCATATCGATGTCTTTTCTTATTTCCGAAATATTGCAAAAAATGTGTTTTTTGGGGGAAACTAATACAACTAATGCAACCCCTAGAATCGAAAACTGGATGCTACAAAAAATACGTGTTAAGTATTTTTCGATATTCCACATTCAAAATTTTATCAACATCAGAAAGATACATTTGGCCTTTCCTTGTTAAAACCCTACATTGAAATGATGCACCGAGAACACGGTACTTAGCTGGAACAACCATCAACAGGTCTGTCCCACATAATACTTCAATGTCACATATGTATTTTATTTAACACTTTTGCATAACAAGTACATAACAGAAGTTTTGTATTCATTTATAAAAAATACATAACAAAAGCTATGTACTTGTTTCCAACAATGAAAATAATGATGTTGTAAGACTTACCAGTAAGAAAAGACAATCTTCTCATAGCGGGGAAAGGGTGATTTCCAGATGTGTCCAGAAGGTCCAACTGATGGATTTCTCCCCTGATTCTGTACAATTTCCTGTGAAAATCTTCAATCGTTGGAGTGTAACTCTCTTGAAATTTACCTCCCAAGAATCTAGCCACCAGACACGTCTTGCCAACGCGCGCAGAACCTGCAATTAATACAAAGAAATATTTCGTTGAGAATCGTATAAATAAAACGATAAAATGCTTTACACATATAATTAATGTTAGAATCGCTTTTATTGAAGTGGCGCAGTCAGTAGGATCAGCGTCTCGTTCGTCTGCTAAGTGTAGTTAAATATTAACCAACGTAAAGCGAATATTTCGACAGAACTTTCTCGTTTCGTTGTAGCAATTTAAAATTTATACCCACAGTACAGGTAGTAGGTACAAACTAACTACCAGGCACGCATTTTAATTTAATGAAGTTTCCGTCGCTAACTGTTGTTGTCGTCAGCAATCTAATTAACGGAACGCCGGCTGTAACGATGCGTTCCGCTGAAGAACACGGGAACGCAAATAATGGCGCGCAAAGTTACGTTTATGCACGTCTATGGCTCTGTCGTTGTCGGTGGAGATATATATATATATATGTTGAAGGGAAATAAAAATGAGATGAATATGTTCTAGCCCTGGTACGGAAATTCTACGAAACAAAATGAACGAAACGTTGATATTTCTAGATTGTTTCGTCAGAAAAGAAGGTACAATTTGCGAAGGAACATTCTTTCGAAGAAATCCTTAGAATATATTAGGGCTTTATTTTGAGGTACTTGTCATGTGAGCTATTAAGAAAAGACTCATTTTAAAGATTATGTTTGTACAAAAGCAAAAGGATAATAAAAATTAGTATAACTATACTTTGCTTAATATATTATTTATTTATACATAGAAATAATATTGTTATGTAAAACAGTATCCATGTATCAGCATAAGAATAGCTGCGAAGCATGAAATGATATGAAGATAAGTCGTATTTATTCAGACAGGTAGTAGATTGGGCGCCTATTTTATCAAAAATACGTACTCTTTTATAACTTTCGATATGCTAAAAATATTCCGAGCCGCTTAGATAATATTGCAAAAGAACACAAAAGGTATTGCTATTCCATTTTGAATATAAGATTAAATATTCACTGATACTTTTTAATAATAACATTGACTAAGAAACTGTTTAAACATTGGCCATATAAGGATTATTTTTGAATTGCTTAACATTCGCTATGGCAAAGATTTTAATATTTTGGCCAGAAACCGATTTGTTTAGCAACCGTAGGTAATATGCCAAGGACTGGCATATTACCTGCTGCCTTTCTGGTCTTTGAAATTGCTTCGCAACACTCCTTTTTGCACAGGTGTCTGCCTCCTCATTCTCTTGAATGAGTGAATGTTCAGGTACTCACATTGGGAATACATTATAAGTCGTCCCCAATATATTTATAGCTATTTTTACAAAAGCAGACCAGTTTTGAGTTCCATTTGAGCACCTCTAGTGTTTTCCGAATCCATGAGTTTCTTATGGACGAGCCCAGCAGCAGGTTATACGCAACTCAGTCCTTTTAGGACGTTCTTGCAAAATTTAGCAAAGGTGAATACGAGGGTCATCGAAAAAAGTAACATAGGCACCTCAATAATTAATCTTGGATAAGTTGTTAAAAATTTTGGTAAAATTTAAAATTTCAAAGACAGCTACGCCCTCTATTTTACATCAGAAGCCATGTGCGTATCTCTATAGGCAAATAATCACAAATTGTCTCTAATTTCACCTTGTTTTTATTTCATTGCTATACCTCATGCCGTTCATGAAGAGGGGTAGGGTGGAGGGCACAATTTACGACCTCCCTGGATATGGATGAATTGAATATAACATCTTGTGTTTTGTTAGCAAACAAAAATTTTTGAATTTGAAAAAAAAAGTAAGGGGGGTGGGGTTATTATCGGTAAAAATAATTGGGAAGGGGAAACTATTTTCGCTATTCTTTAGTATTAGTAAAACATTTTTTTTTATGCCCTATGATTTTGGAGCTATTAAAACAAATAGCGAAAAGTAATATTGTTGATAGGGGGCTCCACTTTCCGCAAACGAGGGATTTGGCAGTTTTATTTTAATTTACCGTTGTTCTTACACTTCATCAGCCTATAAACCCACCAAGTTCCATTTAAATCGATGAGACACACCGATCTGTGATCCCAGTGTAAGTGATTATTAGTAGACCTAGCATTTTAATGCCACATGAATCAGTGGCGGCTCGTGAGTTATGAAAGAGGGTGGGCACAAAATAAGAACTTGCCTATTTTTTGTAGATAAAATCCATTCTCCTATTTTTCGTGATGGAAAAGACGTCTATGACTTTGTTGTAAAAATGCGTTCCGTCGATCTTGAATTAAATGAAACTGCAAAATGAATTTAACAAGGAAGAAGACAAATTAAATTAGCTAGCTTAACGGATAAAATTTAAATTAATGCAAAAAAAAAAACTAAAAACGCTAGAGTTACCTCGCGAATTAAAACTTGAATCTAACCACGAAAAGTAAATTGTGAGTGAATGAAATCTGACTTTCTTAATTGCCCGAAAAATTGAAATGGTTCAATTAAAAATAAAAGAACAGAATTTTTAACCCAAAGATGCTAATTAACAATCAAATTTATTTCAAAAAGGGTTTAAATTACAACTTGTGCAGAAAAAAAAAACCGTGAACTGAAGGTTCTGGCTTAAAATAAAAACTGCACTTGATTCTAAATTATAATAGGACTATGCTATTTCCTATGCAAGGCAAAAGATTTGTTTGTTCAGGAAGATATTCCAAAATATTTGAAATTCAACCCACGTGGTTTCAAATTAAAATAAACTTAGCGTGGATAATTACAAGATATATTACAAAAAATAAACTAAAAGCAAGAACAATGCTTCCACTCACCCAACCGAGGTGATTGATAATTAAAAATAAAAACAGCAAAAATGAAAAACGGAAAAATTAACTCTTTAAACTGTAATGAGAGAATAATTAAAATAAACATATCTTCCCGAACAAAAATAATAAATGATCTTTTATCTATAAAGTGCACTCTTCAATATATTAACAATTATTACAAAATGAATTCCTTGATTGACTATATATTTTTACAAAAATTAAATTTCAATAACGGGTTAAATTTACTAAATCAAAATGGATAACAACAAAATGGTAACAAAGATTGAAAAATACGTCTACTCACGTCAATAGTCAACAATGAACTCCCTGACAAAACTCTACAATTGTTTCTCTTACAAAAATCCGTCTCTCAAACACGAACAACGCAAACGCATTAACAATATGACGACAATTGAATAGAATAGGCCTTAACTCTACACTCAAACAATAGACAAATAAATGAATGGAATTAATTTAAAAAAACTTAACACTTAATTAAATAAATCATGCAATAAACTCTTTAACTTAATTTATACAAAATAAACAAAAAAATTGTGAAAAATTCTCGGTAAATTGATTCAGCTCGGAAGAAAGTAAACAAATCAAAATATGCAACTCAAAATATACTCAGCGGAAAGTGGGTCAACTAACCATAGCACTACGTCATATCCCAACATAGGATAAGATTTCACAGTTTTTTTTACACATAATTAACCGACGCAAAATATGACGATTTTTTCCACATCTTCTTTGTACTTAATTTTATGTCGCAAATAAGCACTGTCTAACTATTCACGTATGTATGTCCACTTTACCTAAAGAACATTAAAATCCACGCATGCATTAATGTGATAAGAGGGATTTTCGTGTTTCTTTGCCCTCTATGCGATACGCTTTAAATCATTTAATTATTGTTTATTCCGCGCACTAACCCCTTTCTTAAAAATTAAGCAGATAAAACAAAATAGTTTATTTGTTAGTGAACATCCACTCACATTTTTCATATACAGTGAGGTCGTAAATGCCCCCCCTCCTCCCCCTCCCCCTGATAACTTTTGAATGGTATGAGATAGAGCAATGAAACAAAAACCAAGTGATATTAGAGATAATTTGTGATTTTTTGCCTATAGAGATACGCACATGGCTTCTGATGTAAAATTAGGGGCGTAGCTATCTTTAAAATTTTAAATAGGAAGTAATTTCATTTAGAAGCTCATTTGGAAGATATTTCTATTACTTTTATGGCAATGCCAAACAGTTTTATGATTTTCGAAATTTTTACCAACTTATCAAGATTAAATAATTGGAGTACTTACGTTACTTTTCGATAGCCCTCGTATTCGCTTTTTGATATAGTGTACAGAAACCTGAATTACAGTAATCTGTAACATAGACACCCACACACATGACACATACACTGGACAGAATAAGACACTTTGCT
Organism: Protaetia brevitarsis; assembly: GCA_004143645.1. Taxonomy (NCBI): domain Eukaryota; kingdom Metazoa; phylum Arthropoda; class Insecta; order Coleoptera; family Scarabaeidae; genus Protaetia; species Protaetia brevitarsis. Next base: position 49,571 of record RXPK01001157.1, read on the forward strand.
AAATTTTGCAAAAACGTCATATTGTAAAATATGTCATATTTTACAGCAATCGCTTCCTAAGTCACATAAAACCACAATATTTATACGAGGGCTATAGAAAAAGTAACGTAAGTACTCCAATTATTAATCTTGGATAAGTTGGTAAAAATTTCGAAAATCGTAAAACTGTTTGCATTACCATAAAAGTAATAAAAATATCTTCCAAATGAGCTTCTAAATGATATTACTTCCTATTTAAAATTTTAAAGATAGCTACGCCCTCTATTTTAGATCAGAAGCCATGTGCGTATCTCTATAGGCAAAAAATCACAAATTATCTCTAATTTCACTTGGTTTTTGTTTCATTGCTCTATCTCGTACCATTCAAAGTTATCGGGGGGGGGGGGGGGGGGGGCATTTACGACCTCACTGTATATTTTTATTGAATACTCAATTGTAAGTTCGAGTTTTACTTGTGGAAGTGTAGTTTATTTGAAGGTCAGGAATAGCCTTCCTTTCTTCTTAATTAAAAGTTTTTCCTCAAATGATAGCGGCTTTTTTAAAAGATTTTGCACACAATTAACTTCCATCATTAATAATAAACGTCACTTCAAGCTTTGAAATCACACATGCGCGGTACACGTTGAAAACGAATGCAAGACGTTAACTGGAGATACGAAATTGCGTGCCCCAAAGCGACCGTATAAGCGCATATGGCGAAGATAAACGGAGCCGTCCGATTCATACTCGAAATAGGTACATCGGAAATACTGCCCCGGAACATAGTTTTGAGCGTTCGCATATGCGCTAGTGTCTGTGGTGCGGAAGGAAACTTTGGTACCACCGTTATAAAAATACGTGAAAATAATAAAATAAAATAATGCACTGAATTACATGCGAATTTCTTTCTGTGTTTATCTTGGTGGTTGGCTGGGCACGTGCCCTTGTGCCCTTTAGTACCAGCCGTCACTAACATGTATAGCGGTAGATATTTTGAACGTTATCAATTATCGGATTTGCAATTGGCAGCCGTACGAATAAAACGAATCTTGAATTTGAAAATAGTATGTAGTTATATCATATGTATCATTCACTGATGATTCATAATGGGGTAAGTGTTTGCGCACGTTTTATAATCTTTGTTCTTATAATTTAAATTAAATGCAAAATTATAGACGTACGCCTGGCATGTGGCATGTGTATCGAATTTGCATGTTTAGTTATTATTCTTTCCCTCGCCAAATGGTATATTGTTGAATTATTAAAAAATGTCATTTCTTTTTTCCATTTTATCCTGAGTAGCATTTTTTTCCTGAGGCAACACATTCTCTTCTTTCAGAATGTTATAAATCTTCAAAATTCCTCAAGCAAAGCCTCGTCCGCGTCAGATAATTAGGTAGAAACTCTGGCTACTTTTTGACTCTATGCGAATTTTCTCTACGCTCGCTTCCTAATATAAATCTAAGATTACATCTCACAAAGATAATTTACCGACTTAATCCGCTATATTCCTTTTCGTTTTTCCGATTCTTTCGGGAATATCGTATTCCCTAATTCCGCCCATCGGAAAGGACGTACTACTCGGGTGCCCTCTAGCGGAAACGGGGCTTGTTGCATTATCGCTTACAAAAGGGAAGAAATTAAAATCGGATGCCCCCAAAGCTTCGCCGCCCTCTTCCCCCCCCTCCCTCCGAATACTACAGACGACGGGACGGAGGAAAATTTAAAGAGCGTTGAAAGTATTATATTATTCCTTTCTGGGGTTAATTAAAGGCGCTTGTAGGTGTTCGTGCGCTTCTCAGTAAAATTCTCCGGTTTCGGAAAAGTTCTCTCGCAGTTCGTAAATTGTTTTAATTAAGTATGCAAATATACTCTTTAGCCCAGCGCTTCCCTTACCCCCTTCCCCCTCTGCCCAACCGTCGAACGTATTGGTGGGGTTTTCATTTGCGGAGTTAATCGATGCGAACGTGTTTGTATTGAGGGGGGAAGTCGACAGCCTCCCAAAGATCCTTCAAAGATCCTCTAAGGATTTTCGCTTTATTGTAGTTACCGTACGTGGAAAATTCGATCGGGGAAAACCTCCAACTTAAAGTTTATTAACGGGCGAATGAATAAAGGGGAAATCGCTGCCAAAAGATATTTGGAATGTCGGAACGTTTTCACGTCAATAAATTTCGATTCATTCCCTTTATAAATTGCGGTTTTTAAATCGTACATTCTCTCCCGTATACATATAAAAACTTTGTGGTCGTATGTTATAAATAATGAGTCATTTAAAAGATTTTTCATGCCGAAAAGTACGGGCATTTTTCAATTGGAATTTAATAATTGGGCTTGCCTGGTCTGAACTTATTTCTCGTTGCTGCATTATACATGGTGTTTCAAAATGAATTACATCTCAGTAAGTACTGAGTAACTAGTACTTGCATAATAAGCCGATTTTATGATAAATAATTATATTTCTAATGTCACTTTGACATTTGTCATTTTGTGACTAGCAATATAATTTTTCCTGACACTTTTTAACTTAATACTACCAAATATTATACCAGTATACATATGGCCAAAGAAATGTTAATATTACCGATACTTGTTCGAATTTCCCGCCATGAGAGAATAGGTAATACTAGTTCCGTCCGGGGATAGTAGATGGCGGACTGCAGATTGTATGTGTGGTGTCAAGTTTCCTATTTTTATTAGAGTTAATTGTTGTTACATTAATTGAAAGGAATGTGAGGATAGCTGCCTCATTGAATCGAACATAATATCTAACATGGGTGACGCCGCGGATGCCTAGAGCTTAACACATAACTAAAAACGAAACCGCGCGGAAAGAAATGTTTTGACATGTCGTTTGAAAATTATATTTGAGTTTAGCTAAACCATAGTATATATGTATATCGAGTAGTTTCACATCGCCGGTAACATGGATTTCAAACATGGCGCCCAAGGAAATTCGCGGTGTCGCATAGGTGGGTGAAATTGTAACTAAAACTATTTGAATCTGTTTTCAAGCAAAAATCTAACCTACAAAGTCGTTCCATTCTGTCATTTTGACATTTATGTTGTACGATTTTCTGTCAATTGTCAATCTGTTTTAATATATAGCTTATTTTCGTACCCACTTTGCAATTATTAGTTGCAAATATAGCCGCCAAACGCCATCGCGAATTTCCTTAAATTGATAGACAAAACATCAAAGGCGCCGACACTTAGTGAAACTGCTGGATAAGGTTTATACTGTGGCTAAACGTTTCACCCCTGTCAGCACACCTATCAACCGGGCAAATGAACTGAGACAGCATTAGTGCAAACTGCGCGCATAGGGCGCTTTTGACAACACTCTCACATGAGTCTGTCAAGAAAGAGTTCCTGCAAAATTTCTGCACGCCATCAGGGCTTTTTGGCTTTGTTAGCTACTTCAAGTTCGTGTTTGCTCCAGAGAAATTTAGTGTTTAACGTAATTAACTTCCGGTCTCCAATTTTTTTTTGCTATCAGAGTAAGGCTTTCGTGGTTTCCCTTGCTCATACACTGAAAAAACAGTTAACTTCACTTAAACTAATTTTTACTAAATGCATGTTAACATCTGTCAAAATAACCTTTTTAGTTTCTTTCAATGTAGGTGAATACTGAGAGATCTATAAAGTCTCTCCACGGGCGGAATATTATCAATACCACCGTCACTAGTTCCGTAATAGTAATTAGGTACTAGTTAATTAAAATAGGGACCAATGACATATTAGGAACAATGAGATAATTAGAGTAGGTAGCCCCATGTAGTACCCTTGAGTGGAGCATGGGGTTTAAGGATGTTTTTCCTTGTATCGTTTTAATTTATCAATAAATGGTGGTCTCCAATCTTTTTGTTTTCAGATATCAAATGGAGGCTTTTGAGCTCCTTATGCCACGGTGGCGAGAAATTGTTGGCCCAGAAGGATGAGAGAAACGGTTTCTGACCTGGAGAGGCCCAAGGTGCTAACTGGAAACAGCTGAGCTATTGAGACTGGCCGGGTTTAGACTACTTTCCAAATTATAAAGATCCGCGAAGAGGCGACATGATCTCCCAATCTAGGTTTTTCTAATCCATTCTTATAGTTTTGAGATTAGATTTCCTTTTCCTAGTGAATGCTACTAAGGTAGTCTTAGGGGGGTTGCAACCCATTAACACCATCTTCTCGTAAAGTTCAGTCCTAATTTAGTCCTAAATTACGTCGCAGATGATAATCTTAAATTTGCCTCTTGCGTATATGACAATATCATCAGCATACCCTTGACAAGGTATGCCTATTTCAGTCAGTGCGTGTAAGAGTTCATCTATTATTAGACTGTTAGACCTCCCTGTGGGCATCCCCTGGTCGTATTAACCGAGATGGTCTTTGTTACACCTCTGTCTCCACCGATCTGGTAGACAGCAGGTGCGCCATCTATGTGGAGGTCACGTCGTCTACCCCCCTATTAATTAAATGCTTTTTGACAGACTCGTGGGGAGTGTTGTCAAAAGCACCCTCTATTGTCTAGAAAAGGCGCACACTACGGCTTCTTTATTCGTCAGTGCATCTTGGATTCGATTCGTCAGCTCCACTAATGCAGTCTCAGTGGATTTGCCCGTTTGATAGGCATTCTGACAGGGCTGCAACGGCACGCACTCCAACATATCTTTTCTGATATAATTATCTACATTTCCATTATTTTCCGCAAAAAATGAGGTAAGACTGATAGGTCTGTGGGATTTAGAGGGCGTAGTATCTTTTTTCCTGCTTTTGGTATGAAGGTGACTTTGGCCTTTCTCTAAACTTCTGGACTATAGCCCAGCTCCAAACTACTGCGGCTTGTCCAGATCACTCGTGGAAGGATTTCACCCTGTCCTTTCTGAAGTAAGATTGGAAGTATCCCGTCTATTCCCGGTGATGTATAAAACTGAAAGGTACTTATGGCCCATTTTAACCATTCGCTACTACATATGTGTTTCTAGACATCGTAGTAGCTTCTTTAGTTTGTCTTCTATTTTTCTCGGAAAGATTTTCCGAGGTACCCACTTTGCTTTCAGGGAAGTGAATTCCTAGAGAAACGACAGCTCTTTCTTCTTCACTTTCAATGAAGTTTCCATCTGGCTTTCTTAATCCCATGCTTGTATCGATTTTGCCCTTCGCCATTACCTTGTAAGTCGCGAAGCGGTAGGTGTTGAATCGATATCCTCACAGAATTTTCTAAAGTTATCCCTTTTCGCTTTCCTGAAGCTTATGTAGTAGGAAGTAGTGTCTCGGTGTAACTCTGCTAGTTTTCACTACGTTTGGCCTTGATAAAGAGCTTCCGCGTATCAGATCTTAACTTTGACAGATGACCTGTCTACCAGGTGCGTCCTACGTTCTTTGTCTGCTGAACAGGACAGCTCGAATCGTATGCTTTCGAGTATGGCCTTGTTCACTTCTTTGAGGTCGTCTTCCAGATCCAGATGATGCTTAACCCATCTGGATTGGATGACCTTCAGATTGCTGCTTATATTGTTTCTGTAATTATCCCAATCTGTTTTCCTAGGGTTGCTCCAGAGTGGCTGCTCTGGAGTCTCCGTCTCACACACAATCATACTTTGATCAAGTTTGCTTGATACCTTCCAGTCCTTCAGCAGATCCTTTAGGTTATACAATGTACATACAAGGGAACCTCGCAAACTGTAAATCGCAGGTTTTGATGAAACTTTGTCAGTTTGTAGACTCCATGGAGTGTTACTCAAGAACGCTTTCCGTTGCTGCGGAACTTTAACTTTAGGGGGTGCAATTCACCCTTGCAATTTGGCCCAAATTAGTTTTTTTCTGAATAACTTTTAAACGGTAAGAGATAGAAAAAAGTTTTAATGACGGACTTGTACCGTTTAGTCAGCCCTTTCGATTGGTATAGATATTTATACACAGGGTATTCCAATAAACGTGGAATGACGTATGTTGTGCTTATTTTATCGAATTTCGAAAATCGTTATAAGGCCTTTTTGTGATCAAATAGTCTATAGAAAGGTAGTTTAAAAAGTTATACAAGGTTCCCTTGTTAGTGCACTTCCTCCTTTACCCTTATTACAAACGTGAGGGTATTCTCAATATTGTGTATAAGTGGGTTATTACTGAAAAACTTTCCTTTAACTTAAATAATCTTTTCTATCAGAGTGTGAATGTTTTTATAACCTTACTAAATACGCTGATTATAAAAACATCCACAAATAATAAATTCATAGAAAAATTCGACACCCGTATTTGTCATTCGTTTGTGCTCATCGCTTTTACGTAATCAGTGTCGCGTATTTCGATTTGAAATAGTTACAAAGCCCACAATCCATCGTATCAGGACCCACGTCAGCAAATGCAGTCGGTTGGCCACGGTTACAAGCTTTGACGCAGAAGGCAGGAAATATCGAAAACCGACGTTCGATTTCCGGGTTGGGACGCGGCTCCGGACGTCACAAGCTTTCTCAGTGCGCTAAATACACCTGCATATCTAGACGGCGCGGCGCGCAAAATTGTCTCTAATATGATCCGTATGGTTCTTCATGCCAAACGAAAATAATAGACTCACAACGTGTTTTTCTAGCCATTGCTCAAATAAATACGTATCTAGGTGATTATTTCAATAAGGGAATGGTTCTAAATTTTTTTTTATAAAGAATGACTTTATTTGCAAATAAAATCTCTTAAATAAGTAAATATATTCCACGTACATACATATTGCTGTGTACTGACTGAATTAAATGAAAATGCAAAAATTAATTATAAAATGAAAAAGAAAATAAATTTAGCTAGCGCAACGGAGAATTTTTTTTAAATTGAACAAAAGAACTATTAACCTCAGAGTTACCCTCGCGAATTAAAACTTGAATCTAACCACAAAAAGTAAAATTGTGAGTGAAAGAAACTCAAACTTTATAATAAAAAAACAGAATTTTCAACCCAATGACGCAAATTAACAATCAATTTTATTTATCAAAATGGGTTAAATTACAAATTGTGCAGAAAAAACCTTGAACTGAGGGTTCCGGCTTAAAATAAAAACTGCACTTGACTCTAAATTAAAATAGGACAATGCTATTTCTTATCCAAAGCAAAAGATTTGTTTGTTCAAGAAGATTATCCAAAATGCACAATCTTGGAATTGCTATCCACGTGGTTTCACAAATTAACATCAAACTATTAGCGGACAATTATTAGAAATTTACAAAATGAAGAGCAAAATGCAAGAACAAAGGTTCGACTCAGCCAAATGAGGTGATTGACAAATAAAAATGAACAGCAAAATTGGAAAACAAAAAATTAACTCTTTAAAATATAATGAGAAAAAAAAATTAAAAATTATATCTTCCTAAACAAACAAAATTATAATTGATCTTATATCTACTAGGTGTACACGTTAGTATATTAACAATTATCACAAAAAGAATTCCTTCATTGGCTATATAAAATTAAATCAGAAATGTTAAATTTACTAAATGAAAATGGATAACAAAATGGCAACAAAGATTTCAAAATACGTCAACTCACGTCAATAGTCAAACAAGGAACTCCTTAACAAAACTCTACAATTGTTTTTCTTACAAAAATCCCTCTCTCAAAATCGTACAACGCAGCCGTATAACAATTCAACAACAATATTGAATAGATTCCGCATTAAAACAACACTAGCGAACACTAGACAAATTAATTAATGGAAAAATTTAAAAAAACTTACCACTTAATTAATTAAATCATACAATTAACTCTTAAACTATAAATTTATACAAAACAAAATTAAAAAAATGTGAAAATCCTCGGTACATTGAATTCAAACGAACGGAATAATCAAAACAACCAAAATATGCAACTTACAAACAAATACCAGTACAATGGGTGTGTCTAACCTAGCATGTGTTCACTTGTTTATACTTAATTTGTATTAATGATATTTCCCCAAGCGTACATACCTACACTGGCTTCGAACTATATTCTCAAACAAAAAAAGTAATCTCATGGTGATAATAATAAAGGCGTTTCTTATTTAATAATAAACACAATAGTAGTATTTGCAGATGTTGTTCGTTATTCTCTACCAATAGTTAATTTATTCGTGAATTACAGATAACGAGCATTGAGTGTGTGTAGATTAGTGTGTGACTCACGCACAACGAATAATAAATATGTGATTTATTCCCCAGAGTTCCTAATATTTCTACTTTAATATATAATAAAGGAAATGGGAAATTCGTTCTTGGAGGAGTGGGGATTTATGCCTTCTTAAAGAAAAATAGTCCACAGTTTCACTTCTCTATGGCATGCTGGACATGCAGCCTCATAACTCTGATAAACGTTCGGATATTTTTCTTCATTAAAGTTAACAATCTCTTTAGGTGCGTTATCTTATATACGGTCTGACACATTCGAAATGAATGCAGCAGAATGTAGAAGTTATATTTTACTTTGAAAAAAAAAAACCACCTATTTTAGAAGGCATAGTTTTAGTTTTTTGGTAGTTCAAAAACTCCACTTTAAATCATCGAGCGCTGTTTTGTAGGTTCCTATTTCCATGAATGCATCTTAGCTGGGCAAAAATATCTGTAATTTCCACAGAAAAAAAAAACTTTCTGGAAACTCTACCATTACAAATTAGAAATTATATTTGTGGGTTCAACTGGATGGAGCTCCCTACCACAACTCTGCTGCTGGTTGTTCAAGATTAGTTAAATCCGGAATGTAGAGGTAGTTGGAATAGGAACTCGTTACTCATTTGGAAAACTTTGGATAATAATGTCTACAAAACAAGATACAACGATGTAGAACTTTCTAATTCTTCCAATTTTCGGAAATTATTGTTACTTTATATTTTTTTTTTCAAAATACTCTCAAACTCGTATTTGCAGATATGTAATGTAAAATATTTAGGCATCCTATTTGGTAAGGCCTAGGACTTTGCAATGGTTGGAAGCTATTAAGTTCAGTAGATTGGTACATTGGTTCTTGGAACCTTTAAACCTCCAGATGTTGAAAGAAGTAATCGATGTCAGAGGAAGTGAAATATCCTTGACTCTAAACTTACTTCAAATCGACAGCTTCAGAGGATTAAAACTGGGCCAGAAAAAACACTCATGTCGGCTAAGAATGAATCTATAAAAAAAATATGGCGGTTCATATGATCACCCAGGCATCTCTAGTGTGATGACAAAGGTACAGCAGCTAACTGCTATAATAGAATCTAGCAAGCTACAGAGACTTGCGTGTTTAGAAATAACAGGAGCAATAAAGATCACTCCTACAGTGGCAGTACAAAGAATGTCTTCTAGATCTCCCTCCTCTCCAATTGGTGATAATGGAAGTGATAGCAATGGCGCCTCTCAGATTACAAGAACTACCAACCACACAATAACATTGTCCATCATGTGGAAGGTAACCTTTTGGGAATGAGATCAAACTAGGGGAAGGTGGGGCAAGATGGGAACACTAAGCTTTAGAACACTGCATCAGGATTGCAAATTGATATGCAAGGTTCTAAGTAGGCTTGTTGTAATCTTTAAACATTTATCTGCTGATGGGTGTATTTACAATTTTTTGATGGGTACTCCTGATGTTGTGAGAAAATTTTGAAAAGAAATATGTAAATTCCAGGTGAGTTAAGAATGGGTTGTAACATAAATCTGAGTAATATGTAAAAAAAAAATAGATTTTATTCTTAAAAAAAATTGCAGAAACAAAGCTAAAACTCTTTAAAGCGGAACTACTTAAAATAACATAAAAATACGATAACGATAAGAACATTAAACTGAATCTTCACAATTGAGACAATAGAAGACAAACTCATCTCCATTATTCGCACACCCTCCATGTACCCAACCTCGCCATCCATGGCATTGTATCCATACTTCCCCTTTGGTATTTTCGCCGAATTTTCTGAGCCAATACAAACATAGACATAGTCATCTTCCTCAACAGAAGAACTTTAATATTTCCTTGTTTTATAAAAATCTACTCTTTGCTTTCCTTACAAAATTCGGCTTCTTAGTCTCTTCTGTTTTCTTCTTTGTCTTTTTTTTTCTGTAATACTCCCTTAGCACTTCTAGTTGCCTTAGGGATTCTCCGGACTTCTATTTTTTTTGTAGCAGATTTTTATACGTAGTGCTTGTAAGGATTGTTGTCTTTCCCATGTTACGCTTTGATTGAACCTGTACTTCAATCCTAACATGAGATATAGGCATTATGTCTTCGAGAAGGCATAATGGGGGTCCCATCTCACAAATCCTATCAGCGAATCTTTCCCTGCAATTTTTGCATTTGTTCAACAACGAACTTTCCCCAATTTTTCAGGCCATCGATAAGCAAGTTTTCCCAAATCTTGAATTGCTAATCCTGAGAGACCAGCTGTGTCTCGTCTTCTAAGGAAAAAACTGTTTTTAGCCTAATGATTTTCTAGGTTGGGGAGGTCCAGCAAGCTGACGTGCTTCTTTCAGTTTTCTTTCTAGAATTGTTTGTGGTACCTCATACACATTCCCTTCATCTTCTGTACCCACGACAACTCTGTTGCAAGTAATGAAACGATTTAATTCTATATTTAAATATCCAACTATATCCAGTCATAACGGACCAGACTGAAGAGTAAGATAGTGATGTCCCCATGTTGCCTCTTACCAAAAGCCCCATCTTGCCTCTTTAAGACATTTTCTGGTTATGTTATAATAACATATTAAATATTTGAAATAAACAAATAACACACCATAGAAAATACATGCAATACATGTCAATTAATAAGCACAAAAATAGTGTAATTGTAAATAATTTACTTATATTTCCGATACTGGCATCAAAACAATAAAGAAATTCTGGAAATTGCAAAGTAAACGCACAAACAGCAATAACTTTGTTATTACGACTACTAAAGTTTCCTACATTACAACAATTATAAAACAGCACTTGTAAATATTAGGTCTGCTATTATTTGACAGATGCTTACTGCCGTTTTGTAGATAAGACGATGTCCCCATCATGCCTAGTGGCCCCATCTTGCCCCACCCTCCCCTATATGATTTTGGCTTATCTTTCTCTTATCAGAAATTACGGATCGGATAAGCTGAACTCAATCTAACTACAGGCAGAGGTTCGGAGAAGTGATGTGTTTTACAGACGGATCAAAAACCGAAAACAGAATTGAAGCTGGAATCTACAGTAAGGTGAGAAACACAATGACCACACTACAATATAAATCGATCAGAAAGCTTATAAAAATAATTATATCTATATTGCATCAGACAGCCAGGCGATAGTTTTTTTTAACAATAGTCTCGAATCTCGAATAGCAGCAAAAACCACTACAGCTGAAATGATCGATAAAGAAATGGTTCAATACCAATCACACAGAAGTGTTATGCCAGTAGGCAAATTGTGGTGCAGAAGAGTTGCGGGCATATATTGTAAAGAACGAAGGACCCAAAGTGAATCCATGGGATATTCCAGTTGGTAGAAATGCTGTTATTTACTTTATCATTACGAATATCCGAAAAAACAGATCACTTCGGTAGAAAGAATAGAAAAGGAAGAACGTATCTACAGACAGCGTGCGTTCCCAACCATGTGCAGGCGACTTCGATATCCCCTTAAATTTGCCAATTTGTGTGTATATATCTCATTTCTTTTTTATATTCGCAGCGACAAAGTGTCCTCATCTGTTCTCTCAAATTTTATCGTTTTATCGCTGAAGTGAGCTTCTATAACATTGCTGAACATCCATCTTCATCATTATTACCGTGAACATTTTTTTTTTTTTATTAAATATACCGCATTAGCCGGTAAATCTCCACCCTCGATTTCCTATTAATTCCGCTTTCGAGTTTTATTAGGGTCCCCAGGACAACCGTAGTCAAGTCCGTAAATCCATGTCGACGACGTGGGCTCGACAATTGTCTGATGTCCGTCCGCAGATAATGTCGGGGTTTATATTAGACAGACGATCCAACCATCCCCGCATAACCCTAGAGCCGTAAAAAAAAGGGGTTTACGTTCGGGAAAGTTATTTACGTCCAGCAGATGGGCCAAAAGGGAGTTACAAATCGAATTATGGAGCTGGGACGGGTAGGTTGTGTGAGGAATGTTACCACATCGGAACTCCCAATTCTTTCACATAGTTGGTATTCGGAAGCACCACCTTTTCTCTTCCTACATTTAATAATGCAATAATAACAGCTTGGACACTGTCCACTTTAGTTTAACATAACTTGTTAACGATTGCGGCTAAAAGGTCTAATGTTGATCCGTTATTTGTCAGAGAAATACCCAATACGTTGTGTTGTTATGGAAACTTTATTTTTTAACGCCAACTTTATCAGACGTGCGAAAGATATCATACGCAATGGTTCGATTAATCTTGTTGAATATCTTTTTCCTTTAACTTTCCTAAACATCTGATTCTCGTGGCAGCAGAGTACCAGAAAAGATATCCTCTCGTCTTCTAAATACAGTCAACTTTCTGTCTTAACAGCGAGCGCGCATATGTGAAGGGGTTTTCTGAATCTGCAGTAGTCTGTAGAAACCATGACTTTGACACTTTTACGGCCAAATTCAAGTAGTTGTCTGGTTCTGACATGATTAGGTGAAATGCACTCTTTAGCTCTTGTATCAAGAGTAGGCAATTCTTCCAATATTGAAGAATTCTGATTTATCCAGAAACTGATTTGCTGTGCAAATGCTTGATTCCCATTGACGCAGAGTGCATCTAGGCGGAGTTGCGCGCTGTCTGGCTGAAACTATATAAGACCGTATACCGTTTAAGTACCAAGTAGTTGTTTGGTTCTGACATGATTAGGTGAAATGCACTCTTTAGCTCTTGTATTAAGAGTAGGCAATTCTTCCAATATTGAAGAATTCTGATTTAACCAGAAACTGATTTGCTGTGCAAATGCTCGATTCCCATTGGCGCAGAGTGCATCTAGGCGGAGTTGCGCGCTGTCTGGCCGAAACTATATAAGACCGTATACCGTTTAAGTACCAAGTAGTTGTTTGGTTCTCACATGGTTAGGTAGAATGCCCTCTTTAGCTCTTGTATTAACAGTAGGCGATTCTTCCAATATTAAAGAATTCTGATTTATCCAGAAACTGATTTGCTGTGCAAATACTCGATTCCCATTGGCGCAGAGTGCATCTAGGCGGAGTTGCGCACTGTCTGGCCGAAACTATATAAGACCATTTCGTGGAAATCGTTCAGACTCCTGCCTCGATTCGCATCACTTCGATGTACAGCGACTGATTTTTTTCAACAACCCTTCTTCCACACCACTTGCCTGATGGCATAGCACCATTAACAGTGCGATCACCTGGGGAAGAAGATTCTTCTTTACGATATTTGGATATTTCTGGCGTTTTTTTATCGTCAAGATACGTATTTTGTACGGATTGCTGTTGTTGAGTCATCGGTTGCAACCCAAGGACATTGCACCTGAAAGCGTGTGAAATCGAAGACGAAGACTTACCTAACCTGGGGCCTTCTGATATCCTACACTTTCTGAAAGGAATAGGATTGGAAGGCCAGCTGTAAAACAGCAAGACAAGAGAAGGAGACAATAGATCTCTTAGGTCGCAGTGTAACATCACCCTCCTCACATGCATACATACAGTAACAATTATGAAAATGAAATAATAAATATAAGGGAGTTATTTCTGAAAAAAAAATACATCATAATAGTGTTTTAAGTAAAAGAAACAAGTCATTTATTTAAGTAAAATCACAAAAATACCTGAATAGTTTTGCGTTTAGTTAGGTGGGGGAATGTAAACAAGTGGCCCGTGTGATACGTACAGTTTAAAGACTAAATATACAGAGTCGCTAAAAAGTATGGATACAGTTAAATATTTTCAGAACGGTTTAGCAGAGCTCGTTGAAATTTGGCATACAGTTAGAAGTGTTTAAATTCTATCATCTGAGATTTCTTTCAATTTTCTACCATCATTTGTTTTGAAAATACCAGGCTAACTTGATTTTTTTTTAATGGCACGGGTGGTCAAATTTGATATTTTTAAAGAGAGCATTTTTTTTCTGAATTCAGTAATGTAACACATGCCCACTTTTATTTTTATTTAAAGGCAAAAAAAAATTCAAAAATTTAATTCTGGAAAAATAAAACTAAGTTAGCTTTGAAAATGCTGTTATTAACGATGTGTCACTTGCATATTCGCCAAAATTAAACTTTGTGTGCAATAATTGTTTAACAATGGTACATTTAAGCGAAACTGAGCGTATAGAAATTCTCATGATGGTTGGTTATGGCGACAGAAAACGAAGTTGTGCTCAAGTAGTGACTCTTTTTAATGAAATTCATCCAAACCGGAAACTGATCTCCAGGACGACGGTTTCAAAAACCTTACAAAGATTTCAAGAAACTGGTAGCGTTAAAGACCGTGCAAGACCTGAGCGACCTCGAATTATTACCAACGAAGAAAATTCTTTGAATGTGTTAGATGTGGTAGAAAATCCAAAAAATTCAGTACAACAGTTGGCGTTGAACCACAACATAAGTAGAGGATCCATACAAAAAATAATGAAACGCGAAAAATATTATCCTTATAAAATTCACTTGCTACAAGAATTAAGTGACGACGATTTTGTCCGCAGAACCGAATTTTGCGAAACTATGATGCACAGAATACATCAGAATGGTAACTTTCTTAATCGAGTCCTCTTCTCTGATGAGTCAACTTTTTGTCTAAATGTATATGTTAACCGCCATAACTGTCGATATTGGTCTGACAGAAATCCGCATTGGATGGAGCAGGTTCATACGCAGCATCGACAGAAAATTAATGTTTGGTCTGGCATTATTGGTCGGAATATCGTAGGTTCTTTTTTCATTAATGGCAATTTAACGTCTGAAAGATATTTGCAACTTTTACAATAACATATTGTTCCACGACTTAGGGAAATATTTCCATACCACGGCAATCGAAATTGTATACCAACAGAAACCATATGGTTTCAACAAGACGGAGCACCGCCGCATTTTGGTCGTCAAGTGCGCGAATATTTGGATGAACATTTCCTGGTAGATGGATAGGGCGAAGGGGGGTATTGAATGGCCAGCTAGGCCTCCTGATTTGACCCCACTTGATTTTTTCCTGTGGGGTCGTGTAAAAAATCGAGTGTATGCCAACAGACCATTACAAATCGAAGACCTACAAGAACGTATAAGAAACGAAATTGTCAGTATTTCTCCAAATATTTTGATTGATTTTTTGCAAAATTTTGCTCAACGTGTTCATTATTGCCAGGAGGTAAATGGAAATCATTTCGAACATCTTTTGTAACATAAAAATTATGTAATTTCTTGTTTGAGCTTCTTTTTATTAAAATCTGTTCTGTTTCAGTTAAATGTGTTATTTTTACAATTATTATTCACTATTATTATTTATTTTTTGGTCAAACTGCACGCAGCAAAGAAGTAACGATAGATAAAGACAACATTTCCAAGGCTAACAAAATTTTTCATTTTTCAAAATTTTACTAGTTCGAAATTTTTTTAAAGTTTCGATTAAAATAAGATATGGATGTGTTACATCACAGAACGCAGAAAAAGAATCTCTTTTCAAAAATTTTTTGACCCTTCGTGCCATTTAAAAAAAATCAAGTTAGCCTTGTATCCCCAGAACAAATGAAGATAGAAATTTGAAGAACATCTTAGACGATAGAATTTAAATACTTTTAACCATGTACCAAATTTCAACAAGTTTTGTTTAATAGTTTTCATAATATTTAACTGTATCCATACTTTTTAGCGACTCTGTATGTAATTCTGAAGGAAATACGTTAGCATTTATATTTAGGTAGATAAATATTCCCGATAAGAATTTAATGTATTTTCATTTTAAAATGGTTTCTACATTAACTTTTTTGTGTTGATATTATTTTAGTTACCAATAAACCAGGTAATAAATTACTGCAAGCTGAGCCAAACTGATTCAAAACTTTGTAAAATTCATAAAATAGGGTGGGGGGAGGCAATTGGCCCGAGATTGGCTCCTTCATCCAATATTAACACGAGCCGCCACTGTGATGAACCGCCAAAAAAAGATGCTGTAATAAGGGAATTGACCAACAGATGATGCGACTAGTACAGCTAGAGAAAAATACTCAAATATTACAAATAAATATGCCAGTTGAAAAATGATACGTAACAAATTACAAGCGAAAAAGGCAGTTTCAAAAATTACAAGGATACAAAAGAGATCGTTTGTCTTCGACAGCTTACTCTGGACAAAAACAGCGGAATCGTTTACTATCGATCTACGAGCCGGGTTAAACTGAACGAAACGAAAAGAAGAAAGAAAAAAAAAAGAAATGACTAGAAATAAAAGGAAAGCCGTTAAATGCTGGTCTACCGGACGAGAACCAGGTCCCTAAAGGTGTAGATAATATATATATAGGGGATGCAGCGGAATCGAAACGACGACAAAGGAAGATCAGAAGAGCGGACTACTCCGGGAGGGCGACGTTTCGCGAAAGCTAATAGAGAGAGACCCGGGACCGTCATCATATATGTATGAGTTACGGTTTTCGAAGGCAGCCGTAAAATCGTAAAACTCGCCCTGCTATTTTAGCTAGCCTCCTGGCTAGGTAATAAAATATCCAGAGAACCGAAATGTACCTAGTGAATATCGTAAAGTTGCTGTACCTTTGTATATCTATATAGATGCTCGAGACGTAATGTGAGATCAGAGGACGATAAGGAGGGTTGATAGATAGGTTAAAATGAATGTGATCGGTTTATGATGATAGCGGGATCGGGATATTTAAAGGTTATTCCACATTGTATCCTCCAAAATAGGGTTTCGTATTGTTTATGAAACATGTGCGTGAAGTCAGCTGTTTTGACTCTTAACGCGAGTACTTTGATTCGCTATAATGTAGTATTTATGCTATTAACAGGGGTGCAGCAATAAAAGAAAGAATAAACAATATAAACAAGTCCTATCAAGCAAATGGAAAAAGTAAAAATATTGGGGAAGAAAACAAAAATGAAAATTTATAAGACAATAATACAACCAACAGTACCACATACAACAGAAGAAATAACGATGACTAAGAAGCAAGAAGAAGAACTTATATATATAGAACTATATAAGAAAGAAAAATTCTAAGAACAGTATTAAGCCCAATAAAAATGGACAATGTTGCCGTTGGATTGCGATCACTTCATTTTTTTAGATTTTATTTAAAGTTTTTATTTCATTTAATTTAAGAATCAGACCCTGCAACGCCATCTAGCAGTGAGGTTTCGAATTCCTTGCTCGTCACAACGCATCTTACCGCGATAGAGAAAATCTAATATCTCATTTTCGTTATTCTTTCCAAATTATTTAGTAATTCATCGTTAGTTAAATTAGTTTTTTATTCTTCAATTATTAGTTCAAGTTTCATTCATTAAAACCTTTTCTTTTGTGCAAATTACTCCGCATTTTTGAGTTTATCAGTGACTTATTTTGATTCACGTTGTATTTCCCGACTTCCGCCCTGTCGCTAGCTAAGGAAAAGAGACGCACGGCGAGACACCATCTTAGAGACGCTGTTAGAGTTACTCCGTGCAAATTAAATTTATATTACCACGTGGTGGGATTTTGGTCGCGGAACAACTTCTTATCGAGTGCATTTTTGTTCGTGTTACCTGGGGCAGCCAGGAGAATTGTGTATTTGCATCGATAGTCCTAAAAAGGGTTTTGGAAACAGCAGCGTCTGGTCGGCATCTCAATTTTGTAAATGGCGTCATCTTAGGTCACTGGGCCTACTACTACAACCATACAACTATAATACAACTATACTACTACTATTGCCCACTACTAGTATCTACAATTATATTATCTACGACTATTCTCTACTATCTACCCCCCACGACTACGTCATTTTGGCTACCAAGAAGGTGAACGAAGTACCTACTTTGGGAGACCATCGGTGAATTCGAAAGGGGGCACGCCTTGACCTCTGCGTAACGCGCTTAAACCACCACCTCGGGCGCAATATACCGAAACTCCGAGTACCAGATAAGTCGTATATTATAATTTTATTATTTTCTTTGCACCGAATTCAATATTTCATAATTTTAATTTTATTCTCTCTTGCTACGATCCGATCACATGACATAAACCTTCCGGCCAATATCATTAAACCTAGATACTAAGCCTAACTTCTATAGTGCGGAATTAGATCATAAGTAATCGTTGAATCTATTTTATATTAAGTATACAGGCTAAAATCGAACATCAATATTTATATCGTCCGCGTAACATAGGTTAAGAGTTGCTTTTATTGTAATTCATTGTAATATTTTTTTTCTTTATTCAAATTCGTTGTGTTGAATATACAGTGTCATCCAAAAATTTGTGTGTCGAACTAAATTATTTCGATCCAAGACCTTTACGCTTGAGAGCGAGCGAACCCCGGAACACCTTATTGCAGCATTTTTTTTCGGCAGTTCATCACAGTGGCGGCTCGTGATAATATTGAATGGTGGAGCCAATCTCGAGCCAACTGCCCTCCTCCACCCTATTTTATTAATTTTACAAAGTTTTGAATCAGTTTGGCTCAGCTTGCAGTAATTTATTACCTGGTTTATTGGTAACTAAAATAATATCGACACAAAAAAGTTAATGTAGAAACCATTTTAAAATGAAAATACATGAAATTCTATCGGGAATACTTATCTACCTAAATATAAATACTAGCATATTTCCTTCAGAATTACATATATTTAGGTATTCTTGCTGTTTACAGCTGACCTTCCAATCATATTCCTTTCAGAAAGATCCCACACTTTCTGAAAGGAATAGGGATATCAGAAGGCCCCAGGTTAGGTAAGTCTTCGTCTTCGATTTTACACGCTCCCAGGTGCAATGTCCTTGGGTTGCAACCGATGACTCAACAACAGCAATCCGCACAAAATACGTAAATATCCAAATATCGTAAAGGAGAATCTTCTTCCCCAGATGATCGCACCCTTAGTGGTGCTATGCCAACAGGTAAGTGGTGTGGAAGAAGCGTTGTTGAAATAAAATCAATCGTACATCGAAGTGATGCTAATTGAGGCAGGAGTCTGAAAATTTTCGCGAAATAGTCTTATATAAGTTCGGCCAGACAGCGCGCAACTCCGCCTAGATGCACTCTGCGCCAATCGAGCATTTACAGCAAATCAGTTTCTGGATAAATCAGAATTCTTCAATATTGGAAGAATTGCTTACTCTTAATACAAGAGCTAAAGAGTGCATTTCACCTAATCATGTCAGAGCCAAACAACTACTTGAATTTGGCCGCAAAAGTGTCAAAGCCATGGTTTCTACAGACTACTGCAGAATGCACCTAGAAAATTTTCTAAAATTATTGTCAATAATGCCACATATCTTTCTCCTGTTAAAGAACCCCGATAGAAAAACAAACACAAACGTTTAAACTGAATCGGTGTTGGAGATTACAAGCATAAACAACAAATGGGTTTTCATGACTCCAGTAATGATCATTTGTTTTATTGAACATCCCGCGATTAGAAAAGTTGGATTCATCACTCCATAAAATGTGTCTAAAGAAATTGTGATTTTCTTCAAAAGCATTGATAAACCATTGAGCAAAAGTTAATCGTCTTTGATAGTCACCCAAAACTAGAGTTTGAACAGGTTGATATTTAAAGGGAACATATTTATGTATTTTTTTTTTCAAAATTTTATGGATCGTACTACGAAAAATACCCAATTCTCTGGACAAATCCCTAACAGAATTATTTGGATGTACCTGAAAATATGCCAATACACTTGTCTTATTTCTGTCTCTTGTGATAATATAAAATCATTTTTTATCCTCTTCTTTATAAAAACTGCTTCGTTGCTTTTTAATCTTCGATAAAATTTAAAAAAAAAGCGATGGTCTGGTACATCACGGTCAGAAAATTGCTGAATGTAACGTTCGAACGCTCTATCTGAATTTTTGTTAAACGGCAAATAATCATTCATTTTACACTTTGGCTGAGTACTTAAATATGTAATTTTATATGTAACATTTATTATTTTTTTATATTATGGACCATTTTAATTCTAAGTTTTCTTCTTATATTTATTAGCAATTATGTAATTTTTTGATAATGTCTATGTTCCTAGGAACTACGGCAATAAACTCTTATTATTATTATACCACTTACCTAACATGACTAATCTGTAACAGTTCTTCTGCGGCGGTATGACGTCGTCACAGGTTCCAGATCCTCCAGGACTCGGTCCAGGCCCCGTCGAGTTGATGGAGGTGGCCGTTACGGCCGCCTGGTTCGTCCCCCCGGGGTCGGTGGGCGAAGCCAGCTGTTTCTCCGGCTCTTTGTTCGAACACAGCCAGCTCGTGCACGAGCCCACGAAATTCATCTTCTCCTTTGGTGGTGGCGCCGGTCGTATAGTTGGTGCGGAAGCCGTCGTTACCGATGGGTGGATCGTCCTTTCTCATTACGACGCAGTGTCGAGCTGCGAAACCGGATAGAAGAAAAAATATTGTTACGCTCAGATCTGTTAATTTTTTTTGTTTTTCTTTATAATAGACGTTGTAATTGAGTACGGCACGTGAGTATCTGGAGGATGTTTTGTTTGAATTAATTAAATTAAGGAATTGGGGTAATAACTTAGTAATTAATGTGAGAATTTGGGGTTATGATTAAGTGACAGCCATCAAGCTGATATAAACATTCTCGGGATTTGACAGAAGCGTCATTGCGTCCTCATTACTTCTCAGACAACCTTAGTCGCGTGTAGACGTACAGTCACTTCACCCTATTTGAATTTACAGAATTTATTATGTTGTGTAAAGTTTTGGATTAATAATATTACCCGATTTGAAGGAATATTAACTTTGTATTCGAAGATTGATGAAATCACTTCATGACTCCTTGTGAGGATTTAGAAGAGTTGCATCGTACTATAACCCTGACAAGGTAATAGACGCCATTGTTCTTTTTCATTCTAGTGTTCTCTGAATTTTCCGCTTTCGTCCGATTATGGTGTGTCCGTTTTATTTATTTAGGTTGTTTGAATTACCAGTTCTTTTTGTAGCACTCGTTGTTTGAATCATCCGCTATTAGTTTATTGTACGATTGCGTACATGTACAATGTTTTATTAATCTAACGTTTATTAATCTAACGTTCAGTAATAGAAACATATGAATTATTGCTTAATTTCACAAATTTATTAACCATTGAATTTCTATTTACTTTATTAACGAGGTACCGTGACGCCACATTATATAGGGTCTGCGCATTATCAAAATTCCATCATATACAGAATCTGCACATTACCAAAATTTCGTACTATATAGGGTCAACCTGAATTTATTTTACCTTTAAAATAAATCGAATTTTGTTGTATTTATTTTTAACTGTGGGAGTGTTATTACCTTTATTATTACATTTTATCGGAACTGAAATTAACGAACCTTGGCCAATTTTGCGGTTACTTTTTCGGCTTTTGCGGCTCTCGGAGAAATATTATAAATTTTGTATGCTTGGATACTTATATTGATCCTTGGCGCCCATTTACCGAGATTTAAACCAACACCTTAAGGTAGTCCATCCCATCTCAATTGAACTACGCCGTTAGCATACTGCTCTTGCTGCAGCAGATACACCATCCCCGGGAATTTAATACCGCTTGCCGCAGCGAAGAATTACCATTTCGGTCGGTAACAGATAGGTGATCTCCTGGATTCAAGATTTTGGGTAATTTTAGCTTTCAGTTCATGGCGGTGGCAATACCTGTCATGCAATTTTGATATTTTAAATAAAATCGTAAATTGGTTATATATATTTATGTCGTTTTCAGAGAAAATCTTGATTAAAGTCCGTATTTTTGAAGTAGATAAATATTCGAAAAAGAAACTTGTATACACAATAAGTACATATTCTGTCTTGACACATATTCATTGTTGATATTATTTTTTAATAAATCGTGTCATTTAAATTATTATTCTTAAATTACCAACAGACGGAATAAACTTTTCTTTGTTCTTATACTTGTATTTCAGTGTGTTCATGGGAACATTCTACAATAGCTAATTTTTTTATTTTTAGAGATACAGAGTCGGTCAAATGGTGAAAGTTCATGTACTTTTCCATCTGCATTTCGTGTTATGGCATAAAAAACAAAAGAGCGCTTGGTTGCTAAGATACGACTAAAACATGTATTTTTTTAAATGGGACACTCGGTATATTTTTACATTTTTGAGTTTGTCTAATCATTGGCTATAACAAAGTATAAAATGACTTTTCTGTAAAATCACAATTACGAGAGTTATAAAGAAAATCATGCTCGGTTCATTTGAGGTGTTCACCAAACATTCTACAATAGCTAACTTTTTTATTTTTAGAGATACAGAGTCGGTTAAATGAAGAAAGTTCGTGTACTTTTCCACCTGCATTTCGTGCTATGGCATAAAAAACAAAAGAGCGCTTGGTTGCTAAGATAGAAATAGAAAAGTACACGAACTTTCTCCGTTTAACCGACTCTGTATCTCTAAATACAAAAAAGTTGGCAATTGTAGAATGTTTGGTGAATACCTCGCATGAACTGAACGTGATTTTCTTTATAACTCTCGTAATCGTAATTTTACAGAAAAGTCATTTTATACTTTGTTATAGCCAATGATTAGCCAAACTCAAAAAAGTAAAAATTTACCGAGTGTCCCATTTAAAAAAATACATGTTTTAGTCGTATCTTAGCAACCAAGTGCTCTTTTGTTTTTTATGCCATAGCACGAAATGCAGATGGAAAAGTACATGACTTTCTCCATTTAACCGACCTCTGTATCTCTATAACTAAAGTCTAGCTATTGTAGAATCTTCCCGTGAACACACTGTATATACCTACTAAAAATGCAGATTCTATTAACTATTATGTCTAAAAACGGCGTAATGTTCATTAAATAATTTACAATACCGTTAAACTTCTCAAAATTTCATAACAGAGATATAAATATTGAATAGGATTATGTCACAATGCAAACATTTGTTACCGTTTCAAAGCATCCATTTTAAAAATTAGTTTTAAAAACCGATTTTTATTTAAATGTGTTGTAGTATATTCCTAGAAACACGGTGCTACAGCAAATCATCCTTTTTTTTTCAAAAGAAAAAAAAAAATAAAATTTCGCTGTTATCGGCTAATAACCGTCACAAACGAGTTTTCATCAATCATTACAGCTTCCACTTATCTTGTTAATAACTGGAATAATACACAAGTGTCTTCTACATTTAATTAATTTCAAGTTGCCTAAAACGCATACTTATAGTCTATTTAACAGTTGTTTGTGACTTCAACCGAATTTAACAAAAATAATTTTTGCAATCTCTTGAAATGATGACGTCAGTTAACTAATATGCTTAAATAAAAATTCGAATACGCTGAGGGAACAGACTCCAAATCAACAGAACAGGTTTCATTAACAAGATATTACTGTGCTAACTAAAAATATATTTTATCTAACAAGGAAAAGGTTGTGAAGGTAGTCATATTCAATATTCAGTTTCATTAATTCAAGAAATCTACAGTTTGTTTGAGTAATAAGTGTTGCTTAACAAAGTACTGCTGTGGTTAGACAACCCATTTCACAGAGTGTATTGTGTTTAAGTTGCATTGTTTGCTTGTTATGGTTGTTTTCTTTGCTTAAACAGCTGTGTTTCGATTTACCGAGAATTTTTCCCAATTTTTAATTTTGTTTTGTATAAATTTTAGTTGAAGAGTTAATTCTATGATTTAATTAATTTAGTGCTGAGTTTTTTTTTAAATTATTCCATTCATGAAATTGTCTAGTGTTCGCTTGTGTTGTTTTAATGCGGATTCTATTCAATATTGTCGTTGAATTGTAATACGTCTGCGTTGTACGATTTTGAGAGAGGGATTTTTGTAGGAAAACCAATTGTTTTAAGGAGTTCCTTGTTCGACTATTAACATGAATAGACGTACTTTTCAATCTTTGTTGCCATTTTGTAATCCATTTTGATTTAGTAAAGTTAACATTTCTGATTTAATTTTACTTAGTCAACCAAGGAATCTTTTTTGTGATAATTGTTAATATATTGAAGAGTGCATTTTATAGATATAAGATCAATTATTATTTTTTGTTTAGGAAGATATTTTAGTTTTTATTTTCTCTCATTATATTTTAAAGAGTTAATTTTCTGTTTTTCAATTTTGCTGATTCATATTTATTTATCAATCACCTCATTTGGGTGAGTAGAAGCATTGTTCTTGCATGATGTTTTTTTTTTTTTGTAAAATTTCTAGTAATTGTCCACGCTAAGTTTATTTTAATTTGTAAAGCCAATATCAAAGGTAGCCCATTATAATAGCGAGTAGTACATAAATTGTAGTAAAGATGGCGCTTCTCCTATTTCACTCTAGTAATAATGCATATTCGATATAAATTGTACGGTCATCTTAAAATATTATATAACTTAAAATATTTATGACACAAGATGTGTCAACCGCAAATAAATAAGCAGATTAATGTAGTGTTCTAGTAAAAGATAACAACTAAAGAAATAAATAGCAAAATAAGAAACGATAAAGAATAAATGAAATTGAACAAAACTATGGCTACATAGGAGACATAATCCTCTTTCCGAACATAAAAAAATGATAATAATAATAATAATAATAATAATAATAATAATAATATTTATTGTCGCAAAATTGCAATATGCAAACTTTGACAGTGTCCAAATACAATATAAAATTACGCTAATTAAGACCATACACACAATTTAAATTCGAATACAACGTACCAACTACAAATAGATGTGGTATAAAATAAAATATAAACATAGATGATACCTACAGATAAATTCAGACAGTAATGAAATTTAGGACAGAACACAGACGTAACATTAGTGTCACATATTAAAAGCATAGTTAGGTTAAGGAACAATAAAATTTAAAATCTATATTGAAGGTTAAATAATAAAACAACAAATTTAGAGAGACCCATCGTTAAAATACTCATCCGCACAATAAAAGCTGTACTTACTGATATAAGCCTTTAATAAGCTTTTATAAGAACGTAATGTTGTGGCGTTTTTTATATCTGATAGCAGTGCGTTATAATACATTACGCATCTAAAGTGTAGACTACGCTTATAGAGGCTTGTTTTATGTACAGGGAACACTGTATATTATTGCAGGACCGCGTTGCCAATATTATTATAAATATCCTTTTTTTGTAAAAAAGCTCTTCATTGCGCTTATAAAACATTAGCACTTCAAATAAATACAGGACCAAGAGGTAAGATCCTCAAAGTTATAAATAAAGAGCGACATGATTTCGTGGCTGAGGCACCAAGCATACACCTAATAACTTTCTTTTGAGAAATAAAAATTCTCTCTGCACACGGCGCCGATCCCCAGAAAAATATTGCGTATCTCAGACGTGACTCCACATAAGAGAAATAGAACAGACGGAGGACATCAATGCCAACAATGCTTCTCAAGTTTCTGACAGCAAAGTACGCAGAACTTAATTTACGCTCAAGGCCAGCTCAGTGCCTATCAAACCTCAGGCTAGGGTCTACTGACAAACCAAGAAATTCAACAAACTCACTTTCTGGAATGGATCTATTATCGTACCTAATACAGGGGCTACTAATTGCATTTGCGGAAGGTCGGAAGTGCACTAAATTAGTCTTCGATACATTCAGTCTAAGCCCGTTACACTTAGACCATTCGTTCATCATGCATACAACGTTACTCGTCCGCACAGATACCTCATCCAATGTAGAACCCGCGATAATACAGCTGACATCATCAGCATACTGAGTAATCAGACACGAAGGCAGAGACACATGCAGATCGTTAACGTAAATGACGAATAGGGTCGGACCTATAATGGACCCTTGCGGTACGCCGCATTTAACTTCAACTATTGAGGAGCAAAATTCTGTGATCTCACCATCTACAGATCCTCTAATTGAAACAACGGATCTACGATCAGTGAGGTAAGATACAAATAGATCATAAGGAACACCACGATTTCCATGGCACCACAACTTCCGCAACAGCATGTCGTAATCTACCGTGTCAAATGCCTTCGTGAGATCGAAAAAACAACCAAGTACAGCATTACCCTTATCGATTTCTTTATATACATAATCCAATGTATGATGTATGGCATCGGTTGTTGATCTACCTGATACAAACCCAAATTGAGTTTTGGAAAAAATGTCCATTTGCTTAAGGTAAGTAACCAATCGAATATTTATAATTTTTTCAAAAACTTTTGTAATGGCTGTTGGAATAGCAATAGGTCTGTAATTGCAAGCATCAGACTTGCTACCTTTTTTGTGAATTGGTATTACCTTTGATATTTTTAGTTTATTTGGAAATATTCCACTTAGAAACAGTGGTTTGACTACATTGCGCCAGTGGCTCTGCTATGTACGATGCCCATGCTTCAAAAATAAAGCACGGAATATCATCAACGCCGGCCGAATGCTTGTGAGAAATCTCCAACAGAATCGTCCAATTTCAACATGCATCAGTGGGAGTCATAAAGAAACTGCTATTCCTTAGATTGAACATTGTGTAATGCAATCAAGTTTTGGTGATATTTGTCAAAATTATAAAAGGACTTCACAAATATCTTCGCAAACGGCTTTCGGACTAGTTACAACTTGGTCTGCTGCAGTACGCAGAGTAATAGGTTCTATTTGTTTATTTGTCGGCTTTGTTATTTTGTTAATAATATTCCATGAAGTTTTACTCTTATTATTTGAATGTAAAATTTTATTTCCATAAAAGGTTTTTTTTGTATTATTTACTAACAATCTGTAGGATTCTTTCTTTTTATTATATGCTTCTAAAGTGATTATATTTTTGTTTGCTTTATAGATGTTATATAAGTCACGTATTTGTGCTGCCATTAGAGCCAGTTCTGGGGTGTACCATTCAACCTTATGATTATTACTTATTTTGTATTTTACAATTGGAAAAGACGAGTTAAAATAAAATAGAAAAATATCATAAAATATATCAAAGGTGTTTGCGTTACTGGAAAAGACATCCGACCAGTCTTCAGCTGCTAACATGGACTGAAACCGCAAGAAAAATAAGTTCCATTAAAAAAAGTTGCTTGCTAACCGATATTTTGAAGGTAAGGCAAGCGCCGTTATATCAATGAATAGGAAATAAATTACCAAATAATTTTTATTACGGACATTTTACTGTGCAATTGAAATAAGCTTGAAGTAAATTGCGCTATATTTTGCATCCGGACAAATTTGGGGAATTTTCAGAATGCTTTTGAAGCTTTTCAATTCCATATTATTTGTATGACTGGTTATGAAACTACTCTTTTTATATATGTTACAATAATGTGTATTGTTGTTCGCATCGCAGACGACTTTTAACTAGAAAATGTGCCGATACCAAATATATCTACAAAAAAAACGCTCGGAATACATTTTAATGATTTTATTTATACCGTCGTTATTTCCAGTTAAAATAAAAATCACAAATCCCCATCGCAACCATCTATTATTTACCCACGCTATTTTCGTAACCGTAAAAATATAAGTCAACTTACATAATGGCAGATATTCAATATTTTATTAGATTGCCTTTTAGACAGCCTGGAATCCTGAATTATTTAACGTGTTTACGAAATCAATATAAGAATATAAAAAAGGTTCCCCACACCTAGTCTCCAGTTTACGTCATCTTTTGTTGCTTGTCACTAAGGCGATGAGCACTTCTTTGACCAATTAAGTTCCTTTAAATTACGAATTACATTAAAGCCAATAATAATTTTCCTTATAGCCATTACTAACAAACTTGTAAAGGTCTTGCCGACGTAAAAGTGCCCCATCCGAGTTCGCTGAAATGTTTTTCTCTTAGGTTAGGGCTGTGATTTAATTAAGACGTACAGCCCAGCTCCTTATACACACAATGCAGGGCGAAAAAAAATCAATCAAAGGGAATAAACAAAAACAATAGGCAAGGAATAATTGAACCGCTTCTATGCTTTCGGTATAATATTGGAATCTTGGGAACGTCTCAGATTTTAATTAATAGAGCGATTAAGTGAGAGAACTAAATCGAACGTCAGTTTATAATTACAAACATTGATGAGAGTTTTATTGGTCGTATTACCCACAATGTAGAGAGATCGAAGTAGTTCTGAATTAAGTTCCCTAATTGCGTCTTCGTCTGTCAATTTGTTGCAGTGTTATACACTGTTATTAAGACAATCTAAATTAAAATAATCTAATTACACAGAATAATAAGTTTTATCTTTTTTTTTTATTTTTCTTTATGAATTACATAACTAGAGACCGGATTATATGCAAAGTGCATATATTTTATTTTTTGCATATCTTTAATTATAGTCTATATGTAGACGTATTACACTAATTGAAGTTAATTAGCGCTAATTGGTGATTGCGTATATTGCATATTTAGGCATTTCTATGCATATTTTTACAAAAGTTGCATATATTGCATATTTAAGCTTTTTCTTATCCTTTCTATTAGTAAAAATTCCTAGTAATTCCTAATGTAGATCCACAATCGACAATTCTCAGAACGATAAATCTTTTACATTGGTTTCTCTAATACTTTTTTCCAAGAACTGCACGTGTTTAATTTCGCCTAGCAGAAGGGATGTGGTAAATACGTTTTATTAATATTAATTCCCAAATAAACTATTCATTCATTGAATATCTTTGAGCGAAACAGCATGTAATTGTGTTACGTTTTTAAATACTGTGCGTACATACAATGAGTATAGCGAACAAAATTTCTTTATGGATTAAGCCATATCCTGAACTGGTAAAGGATGGCGACAAAATATTTTGTTGAGCCTGCAGTAAACTGGTAAGTTTAATTTTACTAAAAGCTTTACAATTGTGTTTAAATTCTTTAACTTTTGATATAAAATGACAATTGTTGTTGTAGGTGTCTTCTGAGGGAAAAAATACCTGATTGATCAACACGCTAAAACTCCATCACATATTGGAAAATGTGAAAAACTAAAGCGATCCGCATGTGTGCAGCAATCTATACGTCAATGTTTAGCATCAACTTCACGAAACTCAGAATAGAACAATAATAATACGGGTCTGTGTAACGCATTAATTTCGTCTAACATACTATTAGCAAGATTAAACAATGTTAATTTGAAATCGTTTCTGCAAAAATATTGCAAACATAATATACCTGACGAAAGTACGTTACGAAAAACTTATGTCACATCTTGTTACCAGCAAACAATAGCAGAAATTCAACAATTGGTAGGGAATAATTTTATTTATATCATGGTAGATGAAAGTACAGATAAGTGTGGCCGTTATATTGCCCATTTGTTAATAGGAATTCTTCATGAAGATATTGTAGGTAAATCATATTTAATTTCTTCAAAAAACAAATAATGTGACAATTGCCCAATTCGTTCAAGAAGGTTTATCAAATTTCTTTTTATCTGGAAGTATACCTTGTGAAAAAATTTTACTAATGTTGTCCGACGCTGCACCACACATGACAAAAACCGCGCAAAATTTAATTTTTTTTTATAGTAACATTATTCATACCACTTGTTCAGCTCATGGGTTCAATCGTGTAGCCGAAGATATTAGGAATCAATTCCCTTTGCTTAATGATTTAATTAGCAATGTCAAAAAAGTATTTTTAAAGCACCTTTACGAATCCAATTTATAAGGAGCGACTTCCGTGTTAAGTTGCCTCCTGAACCGATTATTACGAGATGGGGTACATGGTTAGAGGCTGCAATTTTTTTCGCCGATAATTTTGAAGGAATAAAAAATGTAATTGTTGAAATCACTGCTGACTGCATTGCTCTAGAAAACTGTAAAA
Organism: Protaetia brevitarsis; assembly: GCA_004143645.1. Taxonomy (NCBI): domain Eukaryota; kingdom Metazoa; phylum Arthropoda; class Insecta; order Coleoptera; family Scarabaeidae; genus Protaetia; species Protaetia brevitarsis. The sequence continues at coordinate 79,404 of RXPK01001157.1, forward strand.
AGATAGTAATATCAACAGAATTGCTACAAAACCTTTTGTATATTAAGTCAAATTACAGGTTTGTTTCAAGTTCCATTCGTAAACTAGAAACGCAAGAGATGTCGCTCTCGGAATCAGTCGAAATAGTAGACGAATTTGAATATAGTATGTAAGAAGTTTAGGGTACAATAGGTAATTTTATATACGATAAATTTAAAAAAGTGATAAATAAAAATCCTGGGTATTTGAAATTGAAGAAAGTTAAGAAAATTTTGGAAGGTGAAATAGTAAACGATTTTGACTTTAATTTTAGTTTAGAATGTATTGCAAAGTTAAAAAATGCACCAATTACATCTGTGGATGTTGAAAGACGCTTTTCTATTTCGAAACATATGTATTCTGATAGAAGACAAAACTTTCTTTAACACAATTTTGAAAACATTTAATTATAAATTGTTTAGAATATGTTGTGAAAAATTTTGTGCAATAAAGTTAATGTTTAAATTTCTGCTCTTATTTATTTTATGTAAAAATTTTGCATATTGTCGCAATTTTTTTGCATATATGCCCCAGGTTTATACATATTTTCTCAAAAATCGATGCATATATATGCGCATATATTCCAGTTTTTCTTTGCATATAATCCGGTCTCTATACATAACACAAGTTTATTTTGTTTTACACTGCTGCTAATAACAACAAAGACAAAGGGTCTAGCCGGTTAAGCATATGAAAACTGCACTCGCATCTGATGAAGGAGTTGTTACTTTGTTTTTATTGTTCTTCATCTAAAATAGCCATACAATCAATCTCACATCCATAACCCCAATTGTAAGGGAAAAATGGGGTGACAATCCTTAACGTAAACATTTTTTTTTCAGTACCTATTGAAGATATCTTTATGAAATTTAATCTGTACTTGACTATCCACAAAAGTCATTATAACATAATTTTTTCGGAATTTTTGTGACACTGTGACACTGGTTAGCTATTACATGTCAAAGTTACAAAAGGGTCGACTTGGTGGAACAGATACCATGTGATTCAAAATGATTGTCGTAAGAAAAAAACTGTTTTCCGGAAAAAATTATCTATACTTATTACCAATTTAATGAGCGAAGTTAGCTACATACAAATTTCATACATTAAATGAATTTTCTTGACATTTAGCGACATTGGCGTGCGTGTTGTAGTATCTTTCGATTATTTATCTTATAATTTTTTTCAAATCGTTTACATCTAATATCACCAACAATAGTATTTCTGAATACTGTAAGAAAATAAGGGAATTTATCTGTGGTAATAGCTCAACAAACAGGTAAAAAATCAATATTAATATTAAGTAAAATAGTTTATTACATTATATAGTTTTATAGGCTTATCATACAGTTCAGCGTAATGAGCTGTCAAAAGAAAGTTACATTTTCATCGCTATAAAGTTTCTACGGTACAGGAATTATTACCATTAGATCACGATAGGCGATTGGAATATTGGCATTGGTTTAATAACAATTTAAGGGACGATGACTTGCTAAACAAATCATTTTCTCGATGAAGCCTGGTTTATCTAACAGACTATATCAATTTACAAAACTATTGTATCTGGTCTGCAGAAAATCCACACGAATTTCGAGAAACGCAATTGCATCCCGTTAAAGTTGGAGTTTGGTTAGCTATGTCCAGGCAAGGAATAATAGGGCCAATTTTCCTCGAGGAAACTGTAACAGCCCAACGTTTCCAACAGATGTTGGAATTGTTTATTGCAGAGTTACAAGAAAATGAGCTTGAAGCAGGTTATTTTCAGCACGATAATGCTCCAGCACATACTGCTCGACAAACCTGCCAATATCTTCAACAGTTTTTTGCTGACAGGTTGGTTAGAGCACAAAGATGGCCACCAAGATCGCCTGATCTAACCCCATTAGATTACTTCATGTTCGGCTATCTAAAAAATAGGATCTATAGAAACCGCATGCATACCACAGAAGAACTGAGAGATGCAGTTTTGTCACTTAATAATTATACTAATTGTATGTTATAATTATACTAATTGTATGTTATAATTTAAAGTAATAAATAAATTTAGTTAAACACTAGTTAGTACTGAATTATAAATCATAATTTAGTAAAGTTAAATTAATTACATTTCATTTTTTACAAGCAAAAACACCAATCCATAGTCGTTTATATAATGCGAGTTCAAATATAGGTTACGTTTTCCTTATTTAGGACAGATCCGTTTACTTTCTTATGTTCCAACACTGACTTAGTTCAAACTTTCATTACAAACACGCGGCATATACCTACACCCTGTTACTATCTATAGAAGCGGAATTGACAACAGTGTTCGTATATGAGAGGGAAATTCCCGTTTAGAGGGAATTTTGAACGTTAGAGGGAAAAAGTTTTGTTTTAGAGGGAATCATTGGATAAAATATTACTATTGCATCAATAAAAATAAATTTAAATTTTTATTATTTTTGTATTTTGTTTTTCATTCGCTTTAGTTAAAATGAATCTGTCATTGTATCGGTACATTTATTTTAATTTAGTAAATAATTTATTAAAAAAAGTTAATAAGTTTGTATTTGCCGCCAAAAAAAGGGAATTGCATTGTCAAAACGGGAATTTTTCGTGTCGGCGCCGGGAATTGCCGATCAAGGTATATACGAACATTGACAATCATTTTGAATCTCTGTGTAGTTAGAAAAAATAAAAACCAATTACGGATATGTGCATATGTATCAATTATTTACCACAAACTATATTAAAACCTGTGAACTATCTCTCAGTTTTATATGGCTCCTGCGCAGCCGTGAATAAAGGAAATTTAACTACCTACAATGTACTATGTGTGCCCTACGAAATGGAATTACCCAACTATAATTCCTCGCTAACTTCGTGCATGAGGCTCGCATCCGGTTATACTCGCCCAACAATTTCAGGATTGCAAGGATCGTACTGGTAACTGGCAACTACGGAAAGGTTATCCTTCTCCTAATATTGCACTATGGTAATAACGTCGCAAGTCGCAAGCTGCAATATCGTTGAGATACGAGTTGGTAAATTGCAATAGGGTGGTAACCATATAATGTAATGAAACTAATAAAATAGGTGTGTGATTACATGCGGTGTAATTTTAACTTTTATTAAGAAATAATATTTGCTTAGAGACAGGTGTTATTACATTATTTCTTTAATATAAGAAGAATAAATAAATAAATGGCGACTACTTTTAGAAAAAGGTCTTTACCGTTAATTAATATGCATTTATTAAAATAAATTCTATTCTTTCAAGTATAGTAGCAAAGAAATGCTTATTAGTGACGAAGAAAAAAAATATTTGAATGGAACAGTCGGAAAGATTACGAAATGAAAAGTGGAAAGGAAAAAAAATGTAATGAGTTATGAATTAGTTTTTATAAAAAAATTCTTTTTTAAGTGGATAATTTGCAGGGTATTTGGGTTGCTAATTATAAATATAGAAGTGAAAACAAAATGGTGTCTTCGATATGGCGGAAAAGTATTTGAAAAAAAAAACGCTTTTCATAATAATTGTTAAAAAAAATTATTTCAAAAAGTATAATTGTTTCGTTTTATAAATTGCGGCAATTACCTACATATAATATCAAAAGAGATGGTTTAAAAATGTTAAATAGGGTAAAAAGGTAAAACAATTGAATTGTTAAAAAAAACAAAAGCTAGCAAAATCAAAAAAATGTAAAATGAGAAAAAAGTTTAGATAAAAATAAAAAATATAAAAACCGCGAAAAAATAAAAAAAAAGTGAAGAAAGCTAACAAGTTTGAAAAAAATGTTGAAAAATCTGAAAAAAAAACCAACAAGAGGTAAAAAGGGAAAACAAATAAAAACTGATAAAAAAGAAAACAAAATAAAAGATTAAAAAAATAAAAAAGATAACCAATGTGAAAAGAGAAAATTTGGAAAAAAAAAGGAATTGAAAAAAAGAAAACAATTTTTTTTGTTTTACAAATTGCGGCAATTACGTATAATATCTAAAGAAATTGCTTAAAAGTTGTAAATTCTTAAACAAGATAAGAAAGTAAAACAATTGAAAGAATTGTTAAAAAAGGCTTAAAAATACATTAAAACAGGGAAAACATGAAAAACAAAGCGTTATGGAAGACGAAGCTTAAAAAATCTGGAAAAGTAGAAAATGGAAAAATCGAAAAAATATAAACAAGAGACAAAAATGTGTAAAAAAAAAAAAAAACAGTTAAAAAGAAATTAAAAGATTTTGAAAAATTAGCCGATTTAAGAGGTAGATTAAAAAAAAATTAAAGAAATGTTAAAAACCAAAAAAATATTGTTTCGTTTTACAAATTGCGGCAATTACGTATAATATCTAAAGAAATTGTAAAATGTTAAACAAGGCAAAAAAAAGTAAAACAAATGAAAGAATTGTTAAAAAAATCAAAAAACGCTAAAAAATAAAAGTCTCGAAAGTGAGGTAAAAAGTATAGAAAAAACATTAAAACAGCAAAAAAAGACAAAAAAGTGTTAATGAAGATAGAAAAATCTAGAAAACCGAACAAAAGATAAAAAATAAAAGAAAAAAATGTAGAAGAGGGACAAAAATCTGGAAAAAGAATAAAAACCGTTAAAAAAGAAAAAAAGAAATTGAAAAAAATTAAAATTAACTAACAAAAGAGCTAGAAAATTTGGAAAAACAATAAAGAAAATGTTGAAAAAACAAAAAAAATAATTGTCTCCTTTTACAAATAGCGGCAATTACGTATAGTATCTAAAGAAATTGTTTAAAAATGGTAAATTGCTAAACAAGGCAAAAAAGGAAAACAATTGAAATTGTCAAAAAATTCAAGCTAAACAAATAAAGATTTCCAAAATGGGGTAAAAAGTCTAAAAGAAAACATTAAAACAGCGAAAAAATGACGAAAAAATTTTAATTGACGATTGAAAGTTTAAAAAAAATTGTTGAAAAATCTGAAAAACCAGATAGAAGGTAAAACATAAATATAAATGTTTGAAAAAATGTAAAAAGAGCAAAGAATGTGAAAAAAAAAATAAAACTGTTAAAAAAGAAATTAAAAGATTAAAAATTAACCAATATAAAATGGTAGAATTTTCGGGAAAAAAAAATAAAGAAGTTAAAAAAATAATTGTTTGAAAGAGGTAAAAGGTTTGGAAAAAATAAAAAAAAGCTGAAAATAATGGTTTTGTTTTATAAATTGCAGCAATTTTGTTTAATTTGAGAAAAAAATGATTAAAAATGATAAAATGTTAAAGAGGGTAAAACGTAAAATTATTAAAAAATAAAAATTTCTAAAATGAGATAAAAAGTTTGGAAAAAAAGATAAATACACATTCAAACAGCGAAAAAAATGGGAAAAAGTGTCAAGGAAGACAAAGAGTTGATGAAAACATACAAAACGTATAAAAAAATAAAAACAAGTAAAGAGATTTTTAAAAAGATATTTTGAAGGGGGTAAAAAGGTTTCAAAAAAAATTAAAAAATAAAAAACAAAAAATGTTTTCTAATAAATTGCGGCAATTAAGTGTAATATCGAAAGAAATTGTTTAAATAATACAACGCGTGCATAAATTTTCGCAAAAGCTACAACATATGACAACACTGTAACCAGGGACACCATGCACATATCAGCGTATTTATTAAATCTAAAATTCATTATGAAGGAATAAAATTACAACAAGGGAACGATTAAACGTAGAAGCATAACTAATCAAAGCATAGTTTCACAAATATCGTTTAAACACGATAGTTGAATTAATTGCAGAAGTAAATTTCAAACTTTGACAGTAACGATTTTGCGTGAAATCACTTTGGAATACAAACTCATTGTTTTACAAGGCTGTCAAATATGTTTTTCGTGTACAGTACATTAATTAAGAAATGTTAAAAATAAACTTTTAAATAAAAACAAAAAAAAACTTTCACGAAAAAAATACTAGTAAAAATTATTCTTTATACTAAATTGCAACTGTTTTTAGTAACAGATATGCAAGAGTAAGGCTTTGTTCAGCATTAAGAAGTTTGAACTTCAAAAACCCCGTGAAAACAAACGAATTAAAAATATTTATATATAGCTTGTGCATATATATTTTTTTTTGATTATTTCAAATAAATCACGGCATTTCTCTTTATCTAGATTAAGAGAACACGATGTCAAATTATCTATTTCAATAATGCCAATGAATTGCTCTTACTAAAACTAAATATATAGTCCCTGATTGCGTCTGTTCGTAGTTTATTCATTAAATAGATAAGCTGTACAACATCAGATAGGTAAATATCTACCTACTATTCCATTTAATAACGCCAACCAAATAATGATCTAAACTATTACGGCACGGTACCATTTATGTATGCATGTTACGTAACAAGCAGCCTGTTGTACTTATCTGCCTATAATCTATTTTGTTCCAAGTACCTTCAGCTCTATAAGCGAGGTGTACGCTATATAACATAAATAAACTTTATTGGGGATGGGTGAAGCATCCCCGGAATTTCCCTGGATGAATGATAATATCAATACCCAAAGGGTTTCCTATATATGCTGTACTCGGTACGTTTAATCATGTAAATAGCATAAAATAGGTATGTTAACATAATCAGTTATTGCTAAAGAGGTATCATGCCTATTTTTAGGTACATATTTATTATAACATCATCATTGTAATCAAGATTATTGAAAACTAACCCATCTTATTTTAAATTGAGAGAAAAAAATGTACACGTTTTTTAAAGTACCGTCAAATCGTAATTTAATAACATTGGTTAACAAGGTTTTTGTCCCAAGCACAAAAATGCCTGATTCCCATATACTTTTGCACGTTGAAATCAATTATATTTTCAGAGTTTCTCCATCACTCTTAATTTTTATCTTCCGGGATATTCGCTTAACCCAAACATCTGAGTTATGTGAAAGTTTTGGATCACAAATATATTCTCTATATTTTGCAACAAGCAACACTTTTTGATAAAACAACGGAATACCTTACTACTGCCGAACTGCTGACACTAGTAGCCTCACTACACCAAGTTTATTTACAACAACTGCAGTACACAACATTTTAAACGAATTATAGGTTATGTTAACCGCCAATACTATTTGAATGTAAGTGTTACCAATTAGTGCTTTCTATTTGGCTCAAGGAGTTGCTCCGAAACTGCTCCGGAACAACTCTTATGCAAAGTAAAACGAACTAATTTGTGCTAACGGGGTGCAAACGGGTGTAAGATAAAAATAAGATGGCAGTGATGCAACATACCTATAGATTTCATAACTCATATAAACTGTACATTATCATTATGTATCTTATCGCTATCAAATATTATAGTTGAATTTGAACTTCTGTGATTTGAACGAGTTTGTAAAAAGGTTAAAAAGAAGCAATATAATATCCTGAATATTTGCCTAATTATAATTTTACCAATAAAGCTGTATAGAGTGTATAGTACAGATTGGGTCATCCGTAAATGATATTTAAATACACTATTACTATAATTTATTACAGTATCTACAAATCTATTGATTTTAACATAAGTTTCTTTTTTTCTGAATATTAATTTTTCTAGCAACTCATCCTCACTGCTAGAAGTAGAAGAATCTTCAGATAATTGGTAAGGGTGATTGATTTTGAGTAATTCATCTAATTCCAGAACAAAGTAAATAAAATATAATCAATGTACATTTTTCTATGTAATATGAATATAATGTAATAAGTACTTGCCAAAAATAAATTTCTTCATAATTTTATTTTGTTTCCTGTCCTGTCCTGTTCCTCTACAAAATTTTTCAAAAATATTGAAGGCTTAAGTATGGCGGCATAAATTTTAATCAATTTTTTACCTGGTAATTTCGGTTATAGGTACTTTTTTTAATTTTTTTTACCGTTTTTATGAAAATGCGCATAGCGGAAACAGTCACACCATTGTAAATAGCAGTGAGTAGGGGAAAGGAGAAGGAAAATAAGAGCTGTTCCGTTACAAAATGCACCTTGCAAAAAGAACGCTCAAAAACTGTGCTGGTGCAACTCGGAGCAGTTCCGATACAGCTCCACCGACAAATAGAAAGCCCTAAAATCTAAACTTCTGACACAGTATATACCCTTCTTCTGATCTGTCACTCGGTCACATCCCTAAATAGTATTATCGACAAATATCCCACACTCCCCAATTACCCTGATTGAGCTTATACAATAACGACCTTAGGTATTATTATTATAATTTAATTTCAGTAATTACATATTCTTATGATCATGGGGTTAGTGGAAGCATCTCCGCTACCAGCTGATTCAAAAACTGGTTACGGGTCGCGGCAGTTAACTCCATCCTTTTTTTTCAGAGCAGAGAATCTTGATTTTAGAGTTTCTGCCACTTTGTAGGTGTATGACGTCAAAACTCTTTCTTAGAATTGGGAAGGTTGTTCAGTATAAGTACAATGACACTATAGATGAGTTTATTTATGTTTAAATTCATTTTTTTTTCAACAAAAATCAAAAGAGGGAAGCTAATAAAAGGCAAACGTTATTTCCATTGACAAAACAAAATAGAGTGAACACCCTTGCGTGTGACGTCAAAAGGCTATATTTCATTTAGCGAGCAAGTTCTTATAGATTTAAAATAAAAATATAAAGAATTCTTGGTAACAAAAGCAGGTTAAATAGTGAAACGAAAGAAATGACCTGAAAATTAATACTTATCAAAAGAACAATACATGTAAATTGACGTATGATTTTTGGTAGGTACCTACGTCCCTAATAGCCACATTTAAATTTCCCGCTACAATTTTTAGTGAATTCAACGTAAAGGCATTACAATAACTAAGTATTAATGTAGTACAAAATGGTTGGTAATTTTATGTTTCAACCTTGAAGTTACTAAAAATAATTGCGGGAAATTTAAATTTGGCTATTAGGGGTGAATCTTAAAAAAATATTTCTGGATATATCATTAATTTTCTTATTAATATACTTTGTATTATGTTTAACACAATTAAGTAACAATTTAGTATTTTGATTCATCCGTTGTTGGTATTATTAAAACATTTTTTCCATCTTTCTCATCGCATTGACACGGTATTTTCCAAAATTAATTTAGAACACTTCCTGCTTTTTAAAAAATATAGCACTTGAAACATTTAATTGAGAAAGAGTCTTAGTTTATTAAAAAAAACTTTTTTAAATTCTCGAATTATTAGAGTGTATTTAGATAAATGTAACAGTTAAACCTAAAATACCACGCTTTTTTATATATTTTTTCACATTTCAAGCATAATATAAGACTATCACACACTTAGTAAAGATTATAAGATTAACGCGTTAAAAAAGTTCACGCAGTCCCATTAAAAATGTATATGAAAATCTCTGACAGTCAACAATGAGGAATGAACCCTTCGCGAGTTAAAGCTTCCCTAGATATTAATATTAAAGTAAACTTTCAGTCGAGGTTTCAACTTTAATGCAAAAATGAGAGAAATAATAACGTAGGAATTCTACCTCAATACTCGATATCTATAAATATTGGTTGATTAACTAATATAGTATGCTGGTAGTAGAACAAAGTTTTATCATACCATGGATTTACGGAAAAACTTCGACGAACTCTTCTAACTAACTAACTTTTCCAGGCCATCATCATATTATCGTTATTACATCGAATAAGTAAATATACGACGACGCGTAGATCTCGAAAATATTTGAACGTATCGCATCGGTCGGTAACTTTGCCGCGGATTTTCCACCACCAAAACCGCGTAGATTTTCCGCGAATTTCCACAGTCGCTGCGGCAAGGATCTCCGGGATCAGACGCGCGCGTTATTCTGGCCGGAATTCCCGAATTTCCCGTGCGGCTACGGAACAGAGCGTTATCCCCACCAGTCTGAGCGCGCCGTTCAAATCAATGCCCGCCATTTTGAGACCCGGACCCGGCCGGCAATGATAGTCGCTGTTTTAGTTTCCAGAAAGTAAAACGATTGTTGTTGAAACGTCAAACGTACTCTTGTCAAAAAAAAAAAGTTATTTGTGCGTATACATATTACCTCGAGATTGTTGTGTTTGTGCGATATACGCGAAGTGCAGGAGGTAGTAGGAGAAAAATATATGGTATAAGAAATTGGGGATCGATTTTTCCCACGACGTCACTGTTAACATTGCGATTGGCGGTAATTCTACTCGGAGACATGACGTTATTTTTATGACGTCCGTTATTGTGACGGTCCAGATTTTATAACAGGTAATTTCGAAAATGTTAAGAGTATTAAAGGCGAATTCCACACCGCTAATTTCCATTTAAAACTCAATTACACGCAGAAGGTGATAGCCTGATTGTCCATTAAAAAATATGTTTTTTTCTTGCGTTTATCAAATTTAACATTGAACTTAAATCACCACGCGATTAGAAAGTGAATCCCTGATGAGTAAGAGATCTCTCTCACTTGGAAAGTTGGAATTTGTAGAGCGTTTATCTGTGTCGCTCGAGATAAAAGTGTTCCTCGCACTTTATCTGATGTGAGTCATTGTTTGTGTGTCGCAGGAAACTCAGTCGACAGCATGACACCTGGAGATAGTGTCAGGAAAAAAAAGCCTGAGGATTTCGTCTTCGGTAAGGCCATTGGTGAGGGCAGCTTTAGTACGGTGTACTTAGCAAAGGATATACATACGAATAGGGAATATGCAAGTAAGTTATCGTGATTAATGGTGTGCTTGTTCTGTGATTTTTAATTTAATTTTTCTTGAAAAATTCATTATGGTATAGAGAAACATTTTATTTGAAAAGGGAAACACATAAAATTAATTTGGGTTTACATTAAATAGACCATGTAGTTCTCAAAGGAGAAATTTGCTATTTTTATTAATATATTTGTTTTTTGACCTAAGAATTTTAGTAAAATTGAAAGAGTATAATTGGGTTTTATGGGTCAATTTATAATTTTATTTAGATATTTATTTGTCTATGTAAGCTTTGTCATGTTTGATTAAAGGCATTTTCAAGCAAATTGCCATTGTAAGAAAGTAATGTAACAAAATTTCTTTCCAACCGTTATAATTTAGTTGATTATAAATACATAGATATATGTACTACCTACATAAGAGACTTATAGGACTCAATTATATTCTTTCAATTTTATTAATTTTTTACATGACCTATTACAATACTATATATATTTTTAAATAATGTTATTTCTGTGAATTGCTAAGCAAATGTATCTAATTTTGTTTGTTGCTTATTTCTTAGAAAGACGAATACTTAATTGCATTAAACAATTCTCTTTGAATGTTTCATCAATACTGGGAAATATGCAACCCGTTTTACAAGAATTAGTTTGTTTGGTTGCGATTCCGCCTATAAGCATTTCATTAAATTTGTAATTAATATTATTATATTTTGTTCAAGTATGTGATGTTAATTGTATATATCTTTTGCTGTGTCACTTAGGATATTAGAAATCTTGAGTGGAATTATAAATTTGGTATTAATTCTATGATTTTGGTCTACTAATTGCGCAGAAATTTTAAAATATTAAAAAAAAGTTGATGGTTGTTGTTTCTGAGTCAAATACTTTGTAATTAATGTCAGATTAAATTGTCTCGCTAGGAAGAAATTATATATATATTTTTTTTGAATAATATTTAAGATTTTCTATATAGAATTTAACAAACACCAGGTATTTATAAAAATTATGGGAATTTTTCCCAGAAATTATTTTCACTAGAATAACATGAATTCCTTAGTTTTTGCTTTGTAAGTTATAGTTATTAGAAGTTCTATTGTTTTGATGAAATAGAAAACCATTTTGGATATTTGATTATTACAATTTTATAATAAATTTGAAAAATTCGTGATTTCCTATTTTTTTTTTTCGAAAAATTAAAATTATTAATGAGTTTTGATTCAATTTTACATGGTTAAATTAAATTATATTCATATGTATTTGCGATCGATTTTATTTTGCGGTTAAATTTGTAAGAACCGTCATCATTTTAGTAAGTATTAGGAATTTTTGTTTGTATCTAGATTTATGTTGGTATAAATCGATTCTAGCATGGTCTATTATCGGAAATTTTACATTTATCGATACATTTTCGCACCGAAAGTATGGATTCCTTTACTTAGTTAGTTCGACTATTCAATAATAGATGACTCTAGCAGTCTGAATTAGCGGAATCTATACAATGATATTTGACATTTAAATTACTGAATTTATTAAATTACCAGGCAAGTTTGAATTCATATTTTGATGGAAATAAATTTGTTTTATATAGTATATGAATCCAATATACCTACCTGTGGTTTAAAAGCTTCTAATACACTAAAAATAATGCTGTCAGGGGTTTTATTAATAAAGAAAAACGCTTTTATTGGACGATTCGTGTGATTTTGCAATGATATATTGAATTAACACTTTATCCAACTTTAAACGATCCGAGAAGGAACCTTCGGGGTGCGCTATTTAAGTAAGAATCTGTTGATTCTTCTTCTTGAATATTTTAGAAACTTTATACAGTGAGTATTTACAAAATTTGCCCCTGGTGGAATATAATAAATTTTTTTATCAACACGATGGAGCTCCGCCACATAACGGGTACGTAATTAATAATTTTTTGCAAGAAACATCGATGGATTGCTAATAACGGACCGTTCTTGTTTGGGGAACTATAAAAAGTTAAGTTTATGCCAGTCCACTAACAACCATGGACAATTGTATGCAACGTGTGAGAAATGCTTTTCAAAACTTATCTCCACATGCAATTAGAAAACTACTTACCATGGGGTACTCAAAAGATGTGCAAAATGTTTGGAAATTCAAGGACGGAATTTTGAACATTTATTAAATTAATCGCTTCAACATTGCTAACTTATTTTTTATTCTTCATTATTCTTCACTATATCACATCTTAGTCTTGTAGTATATATGAATATTCTGCTTTTCGAAAACAAATGAATTTAGGTATAGGGATCCCTACATAAATTTTAACGAGTATTTTAAGGGCAATCCAAAAATATGTTTACATCACATTTACAATAAGAAAATTAATGTCACACCCTGTATAACCGAAAGTGCTAGAGACTCGTGCATATTTTGCTCCACTAGGCCAAATCCATATTAGTGTTTATTAAAATTTTCAAATTTTTCTCATGAATAGTTCTATATATACAGGGTGATTCTCAATATATGCGACAAACTTTAAGAGCTGATTCCTGAGGTTATTTTGATCATAAAAGTTCATATGAGTATATGTCCAAAACGGTTTGGTTTTAAGTTATTGAATGTTTAATAATAAATTATGAATTACGACTAACACGATATAATATCACAGTTGGTTCTTCAAAAACTATTGTGTTGCGAGGGAATTGTTTATTTGTCATTTCAATATTTGTCTATAGTTGTCAGAGTATTCATTCAGTTTATTGCCAGTTTCTGTTTCTAAAACGAATTACACGAATGCTGAGATGTGTGATATGCATTTCGTTTGCGGTCTTGCCAATGGAAATTCGCGTGCTGCTAGACGTCTCTATGAAGAACGATACCCGAACCGTATCATCCCACATCATTCAATATTTGCCCGTCTTCACCCAACGTCTTAGTGAAACGGGAAATTTAAAAAAACGGACGATTGATAACGGGCACCCATCTATAGTGAGAACTCCACAAGTTGAAGAAATGGTACTAAATGAAATTGAGGAACATCCTACTACAAGAACCAGAAAAATTGCGTTTGCTTTAAACATTAGTCAGGCTACAGTTTGGAGAATATTGAAAGATCAACTGTTGTATCCATATTACATTCAACGGGTGCAGGCACTTTGCCGGCAGATTTTCCACAAAGAGTGGCTTTTTGTCAATGGATGCAACACAAAATCGCACAAAATCCTGATTATTTGGCTCAAATACTCTTCACCGACGAGGCTACTTTCTCTAGAAACGCGATTATTAATTTTCATGATAATCACATATGGGCCGAAGAAAATCCGCACGAACAAGTGAATGCCCGTCATCAACATCAATTCTCTGTCAATGTGTGGGCCGGAATGGTTGGAGACCACTTGATAGGTCCATATTTTTTACCGATGCGGTTAAATGGCGAGGTATACCTCAATTTTCTTGAAGAGGAGCTACCCCTACTGCTGGAAGAAGTTCCGTTGCAATTAAGATTACAAATGTATTTTATGCATGACGGTGCTCCAGCGCATTTTAGTTTAGTTGCTCGCGAGTTTTTGGACAATACGTATCCAGATCGGTGGATAGGACGGGGAGGTCCAGAACCGTGGCCTCCTCGGTCTCCAGACTTAAATTCTTTGGATTTTTTTCTCTGGCGTCACCTTAAATCATTAGTTTATACGACTCCCATTGAAAATGTCGATGAACTGAGAAATCGTATTATCGCAGCTTTTCAAACAATTCGAAATACCCCTGGTATTTTAGAACGGACTCGCCAGTAAATACCACGGAGGATAGAAGCTTGTATTGTAGTTGGGGGCGGTCATTTTCAACAGTTAGTATAAGTTAATTTTGTTTTACTAATTTTTTTGTTAATTTATGGTAAAAACATTAATTATGTTAACTTACTATTAAACATTGTACAACTTTAGAACTAAGCGATTTTGGACATATGTTCTTATGAACTTTTACGATCAAAATAATCTGACAGAAGCAACATCAAAATTATAAGTACCTCAGTAATTTTGTTCAAAATCTAAGTTTTGTATTAAAACAATGGTCGAAAACGGTCGGTGACATAATGGACTAGAAAATGATTAACACGTGGAAGGGCGAAGAACAACCCAAAGGGCAAGGTTACAGGAAGAACACCAAATCGGTGATATAATCTTTTTGACAATATACTTGAATTGTAGTTGTCAATAAATTCTAATTATTATTATTATTATTATTATTAAATAACCCCAGGAATCAGCGCTTAAAGTTTGTCGCATATATTGAGATATATTTTGCTTTAGAATTTTACATATGTAAACAGAAAAAAGTTATTACCTCAGCTCAAAATATCATTCTTCTTTATTTCGCAGTAAAAGTTCTGGAGAAGCGCCACATCCTAAAAGAGAAAAAGATGGAATATGTCATGCGCGAGAAAAACGTCCTACAAATCCTTTCCGGCTGCAGCAACTACTTTGTCCATCTCCACTGCACTTTCCAAGACACCTACCGCCTGTACTTCGTCCTGACCTACGCCAAGAACGGAGAATTACTGACGAAAATCAACGAATTAAAGAAATTCAGCGTAGAAACGGCGCGATACTACGCCGCCGAGATCCTATTGGCCCTGGAGGTGTTGCACTCCAAGGGAGTGATCCACAGGGATCTGAAACCCGAGAACATTCTCTTCGACGAGAATTGGCACATCGTGGTCACGGATTTCGGCAGCGCCAAGATTCTCAAGAAGGACGACGAAGAGAATAAGGAACAGGAGGAGAATACCAGGAGGAGGAAGAATAGTTTCGTCGGCACAGCTCAATACGTCAGTCCGGAATTGCTGACGGACACCGAAGTATCCCCGGCGTCGGATCTCTGGGCGTTAGGATGCATCCTATATCAAATGTTGAGCGGGGAAGCCCCGTTTAAAGCGGGCAGTGAATATCTAATCTTTCAGAAGATCCTCAAACTCGAATACGCGTTCCCCGAATGTTTCCACAAGACCGCTAAAGACCTCGTAGAGAAATTATTAGTTTTAGTTCCGAATAAAAGACTGGGGGCCACGGATTCCGCGCCCTATCAATCGATACGTCAGCACGAATTCTTCACCGATTTGGATATGGAAAATCTCGGCCCGCCGCCGAAACTGATGAAAGAATCCGCTAGCACGGTCCAGCCGGTGATTCCCGATCACTTGGAGCCGGGTCTGGACGAGCACAAGGCGACGCGATTGCAATTCGAGATGGTGTGTCCGGCGACGACGGTGGCGACACCTACGCGGAAGAAGTCGGAAGCGAACCGTAACGTGATCGCCAATCTGAGGCCCGAGGATATCGCCAGGCGATTGGAGATACAGAAACGGGACAAATGGCACGATCTAGTCGAAGGTAACTTGATCCTGAAGCAGGGGTTGCTGGATAAACGGAAGGGATTGTTTCCGAGGCGGCGGATGTTCCTCTTGACCCTCGGTCCGCACCTGTACTACGTGGATCCCCAGTCGATGGTGTTGAAGGGGGAGATCCCTTGGAGTGCCGAGCTCAGCACGGAGTCGAAGAATTTTAAGACGTTTTTCGTACATACAGTGAGTACTTTTTTTATTTCAATCAAAAAAGGTTTTTTTTGCCTTTTATTGATTCCTATATTATTTTTTATTTGTTATGGAAAGTTAATTGATATTTTGAAAATTGTAAATTTAACGTATTTTTAATTAATAATTAATTTTTATTTGACAATTAATAACCTATTTGATGTTAATCTGAAGATGGCGAAAAGTGGCCGAAACTAATTATCATATACAGGGTGTATCAAATAAAAAAGTAAATTTTGCTTGGGTGTTAACTGCACGACATATAAAGCACAAACCCACCGAAACAGGATTTCATCATTAAAGAATAAAAAAAAGTAAAATTTAGAGCCAAAAATTCTTTATTCCGGACCTGATGCAAGGAAACGTCATGTTAAGCACCGCTAAACGTGGTATTATGTATAAATACATTGCACTCATTTAGTATTATTCTTAATTGTATGCCGTAAGTTCATTTAACACCATTCTGAATAAATAAAGGCCAATCGGCCAGTGTGCCCTTGTAAAAATAGCAAAACTGAGGCATTTTAAATTTCTTTTGTTAAGAGCATTCTACGTAAGTCTACAAAGTATTATTTTTAATATCCTGATAAGACGTTCGAGTTTCACCGGATATGCGACTTCAGTAGTTACAAAAAACGTAAATATTTTTCTTTTGCTTTGTCGATTCCAGAGTTAGTTGTTAATAAACGGTACTACATGAATCTGAGTTATTTCTTTTGGATTTATTTAATCATATAACGCAAAATGAATTGAATCGAATTACACAGAAATAAATGTAGATACAGAAAATTTGCAAACACGCCTTTTTACTATGATGTCGCACGAAAATGAATCTATACATTCCCGCGCTTTTGCCGATGCATCAAGCTTCGATTTTCTTTATATGAAATCATGATGGTCCTGAAAAGGATCGTTTTTTCGAGATGGGAAGAATTTAAATAAAATGTTCGAAGCGGCTTGCACTCCAAGCGGCGATCCACACAAAACTAACAGCGGTAATGGCTGAATGATAGTGGTATGTGGGGGTATACTCGGGACAGCATTTAGGTTGGGCACAGGTGCGGCTCTAGCCCACGGCATTTATAAAATATTTTTTTTCTCGTTAATGCTTACAGATAGACCCCCTGTGCATTAAGACTTTTTGATCGTAAATGATTACAGCTGCTACATATTATTATATTTACCTCTATATCTGATACACCCTGTGTATATTACTCAACGGAAGTAACGGGTCTTTTTACTCTTTTCACACGTATTTTTAATAGAATATTTGCTTAAACTTCTCAAAAAAAAATCACGCTAAGATATTAATAAATTTCCAATTTGAAGTCGTGTCAATTTCAATAGTTTTAATGAAAAAAGAAAAAAAAAATGTAGATTATTTATTTATATTGTAACGTTTTTCTATTCTTAAAACGTTGTCGGGATTGAGAAAAATACCCAGGCGATATATTTAAATTAACTTGATTTATTAGCACACTTACGAACTACTTAAAATCTATTAAATAAGATCAAAATAAACATTAAAATTAAATCACTCACTACTTACTATCAAAAATGCTTATTAATTAAATCACTTAACTACTAATGTCTTCATTTATGTAAACTATTTATTTGCACCGATATTTATATCACACGTATTAATTCGCTCGTATTTATGTCCACTCGTTATCCGCACTATTCAACTCGTATCGACTGACTGACTCCGGCCAATCCCCACGCGTTATCTTATATCTGGCGCGAGACTACGAGATTTTTCCAGACACATCTAGGGCGTGCTTCTAGATTCAGAAGAATAATCACGAATCTTCGACCCGGTACTGCCCTCTGTCGTTCCTCTTTGGAACCTCGTACGTAATTCTTTCTTCCGCTATGCTAGCGCTATCTAGGGGCGGTTATCGAAACCGCCAGTTTAAAAATTGGCGCTCGTTACAATATGTTTAAAATGTTTTAATATCAGGTAGACGAAATGAATTACAAACGTGAACATTTTTTTTTGAAGGTGCTGTTCAAAACTGGTGCGAAATATTTGCGAGTCGGTTTATATTTTACATGCTTTTAAAATAAACCCTGTGAAATCAGCAAATCGATTGGGGGTGACGTTTTTTAATAAATAAAAGACAAAATAATGAACAATTTTAATTGAATAAATCATGTTTGAATGGTATGGATAATTAAATTAAAAACTAACTGTCCTTTCCATTCACGTTTAGTTTAAAACAAATTTTACAACATGTTTCGGTGTGACGTCAAAAAACTCCTTAAATGTTGCGGCAATGATAATGTAACATGTACATTCGCCATCGATCTTTCACATATTGCACATTTCTCTCTATTAATTAAGTTGTGTTACACTTTTTTTAAAAGTAACTGTCCTTTCCATTCACGTTTAATTTAAAACAAATTTTACAACATGTTTCGGCGTGACGTCATCATCAGGTATGTCTGTTATATGTTAAAGTAAGTGAAAAAAGTCAAAAATCTCCTTAAATGTTGCGGCAATGATGATGTAAAAAATACCATTTCTTGCCTAGAATAATATGTCTGCGTCATCGTTTGTGTAGATTTAGATATATTCCAATAAGTTACAAATGAGTTATGTTGTTTGTAAATTTAACCGACGCCGACGGCGTTATCTTTTGATTCATGCTTTTTTAAAGGTCCCTCTTATCATCATATTTTTGCATTATTGTTATTTGAGCTTTCTGAATAATAAATAATAAAATTCTTTGCAAAGATTGCAATTGTTAATTTTTTTTTACTGTAAAAAGACTGCAAATATGCAATCTTTGCATATTTGCCGTCCTGCCGGCCTTTCAAGATCTAATATCGACGTATGTTCGGTTGTAACGCTCGAATTTCGCATCCTCGACTAGCTTAAGTGGGAAAGCACTCGTCCGACAAACGAGGGGATGCAGATTCGAATCCTGCGTGAGGAGAAAAAAATTTCTTAAAAAATTCCTGCTAATTATTACAGTTAAAAGCAGAACTTTCATTAATTTATTAATAAGATTCTTTGTTAACACTGCGTAGGCTTTCACGGCCGGTGTAACTATAACTAACAGCTTCTTCAGTTCTCCTGAAGAAGCTGTCAGTATGAACAGCGAAACGTCGAGCGAAAGTTTTGACACACGGCAAAACACTAGCTGTTAGTTAAGATTCTTTGTTATTATTTTTTTTATATATTCAGGTTTAAGGCTGTAAATAAAGTTTCAAATCACCTTTTTTTTAAGCTACTACTTTTCGAAACGAAAAATAACTAAGTGAACCAAATTCAAATTTCCCGCAATTATTTTTAGTAACTTCAACATTAAAGCATGAAGTTACCTACGATTTTGTATTACATTGGCTGCGTTCAAGGAGTTACGGTGCTGGGACTCCCTGAAAGGTTTACAGAACAGCTTTTGCTAGACCATGCTCTTTGCTTACTCGTTTGATGGGTTTGATAGCGGCGTTTTCAGAATTAGGATATGTTGCTTGCTTAAGCCTTTTGTATCACAAAACAAAATTTTTATTTTTAATTTTAGACAAAAATATCTTACACATATAAAGAGATAAGAAATTGTACACAGCAATTATATTAATCACAAACCTATGGTAAATAAAAGCAACATTAATTTATTTTATCGTCTGTGATACATCATCTCAAAAACATTTTTTTTTTATTGGGAATACGGTCCCTAATAGCCAAATTTAAATTTCCCGCCACAATTTTTAGTTAATTCAACGTAAAGGCATTAAAATAACTATTAATGTAGTACAAAATAGTGGGTAATTTTATGTTTCAACGTTGAAGTTACCAAGAATAATTGCGGGAAATTTAAATTTGGCTATTAGGGGTAAAATATTATCTTTTTATTATTATTACGTTTCGGACTTTTTTTTTAGCCCATTTTCAAAAATTCTATCTTAACAAACATTTCTTCCTATCTTGACATTCAAATTTCCCTTATAGTTCTGTGTTTTTATTTTAGACATTATTATTGAAACTTTCACCGTGGGTTAGTGTGCGTCATTTAAACATTTTAAAAATTTTAGAATAACTGTTTTAGCATAACTGTCTATAAAATAAAAACACAGCACTATAAGGGAACTTGAATGTTAAGATAGTTATTTGAATTTGGACCTTGAAGTTGAAGTTACTAAATATAATTGTGGGAAATTTGAATTTTGTTTACTGCGAAACTAGTAATTATTGGAAGCAGAAAGGAAATATCTATAATTTAGAGAAGACTGAAGAAGTTGAAAATGATGAATGAGACGTAGCAGATTAAAACGAAAGATTTTCTTTACACTTAAGCTCAATATAAAGATTGTAATAACAAAGAATTAATAACTCCTACCTATGAAAGATTTTCCCACCTTGTATATTCGGTTACAAACTAATAGTTTCAGAACTTGTTCGATTGGTAGACTTGAAGAAAAAAATCATATTTTCCCCTCATAATTTCATGTTTTATAACTTTAAACAAAAAATATGTTCAAATATTGTGTGTAATCTGTCCGTTTATTTATTTATTTATTTTTGAAACTTACTGTGGGTGGACTAAACTTTCCTGTTAACATTATCTTCTTATTTCATTTAAAGATTACATGTTCTTTCGTTACATTGCAATAGCGACTAAGCAACCGACTTTGTTGTTTGTATCGAATCGATTGTAAAATAACTTTGCACATAAAACACTTCTCCAAAAAATAAGTAAAATAGTTAGATGTATAGGCAGGAGTTTTATAGAAAGCTAAATGTGTCCCAGATTTTTAAAATTTCATTACAGAAAAAGTTATGGACATTTAATGACCTATATACAATATGTCCGTAAATGATTAAAATCAGAACCACAGGCAACCAAATATACAGATTGGTACTTGTAATAAAATAAAAAAAATGTGCAAATTGTTCAGAAGTAACAAATTTTATGAGGTGTGCCGTTTTCAAATGTTTCAATTCACACTGTATAAAAGAAGCTTGTTCTAACAATTATATTTTCGAATATGAATTTTCTTTCATATTTACACTATTTTTTTTTTATTTATTTTCAGCCAAATCGGACATATTACTTAGAAGATCCTGGAGGGTACGCTTTGGAGTGGTGTCGAGTCATAGACGAAGTGAAGACCCATTACTTTCCCAGTGTCCGGAATTCTTAGCTATAATCGATTGATTTTCTCGACAAGACGATACTTCAACCTTCGAGCGGCATCTTTTATTTTGTTTTGTTTTACGTTTTCGAAAACCCTTCGGATCCTTGCCCCTTTCCTGCCAACCAAACTCTCCTCTACCGACGATTAATTTATATTTATTAAATTATTTCTAATTATTATTATAATTATTGTAATATTGCGTAGGTATCTTATTATTATTATTATTATTATAAATAGTATTTGTATTATTATTAATGATTAAATATTATCATTACTACTACTCGTTCTATTTTGTAGATGAAATTATTTTCATTGGATTGTAAAAAGAATTAAATGAAATAGATTTTTCGAAATATATTTTTCATTATCAACGCGTACTTGTCTTTTAATTTTGACGGTTCTGTATCTTGAGAATTGTGTTTATTCAATTTTGAATATTTTACTTCGTTTTTCTATTTTAAAAAAAAATATGTAAAAAGCCATGTTTAATTTCAATATTTATCTTATAAATATCGATATAATTAGTTTTTTTTTTTAAATTGCCCGTAAATTATTTCGAGTTTTCATTTAAGACAAAATATTGAGTAAATGAATTGCGTCAGTCGACTTGTTTTAGAACTTTGCAGCAAATTGTTTCTCATTGTGAAAGAGTGCAGATGTACGTCACTCCATCTAGTGAAAATAGATCAGGACTCCAAGCCAATCAGACAGCGGCGATAGAAATTCTATCATAGAATTCGGTTGGTTATTGCGTTATTGCCTTTTCTAATTATGTGTTTCTCAGAATTATCAATTCTTACTTACTATATAGTGATTTTTTGGTGTTAAGAATTAGAAATTATTATTAATAAAATGTTCAAAAACTTTAAAACTTTTTTCATCATTTCGAATTTCGCCCCGCTATATTAACGATTAACCCTAGCGCGCTTTTCCAACTACATAATATGCGTGTTATATGGTAACATCCTTTATATCGAAAATTAAATTTGAAAAAGTAAATATAGTATTAATAAAAAAAGATCTGTGAAGATTAATAAAACAAAAGTAGTTAAGATCATTACATTACATAATTCGTAGAAATTCCTGTATGTTTATTTACTTATTTATAAAAATACAAACATATTTGACGTTCAAAACATCTGTAAAAGTAAGGTTAGATAAACATTATTCTCGTTTTTTATTTTATGTAACCCGATTTACACAATAAAAGCTATAAACTACCTCAGTGTTCATTAAAATAACAATATATATTACTAAAATTCAAAAAGAAACTCTGTGTAAACTGGATTTTTTCTTTAAATTCCAACACCTGAAACTCAATTAGGGAATTTTAATTTCAGAGGTTGGCGGCGGTGTTGCATACTGTCCGCTGTCAAAGAAACGAAGATGGCCGTCGATATACAGTGACATTTCGCTAGTGCAGTATTTTGTTTACACGACCCTTTCTTATGCGGTGATTTATCCCACAGACTGTTAATAACGAATCAACGGACATCGTTCGAGACCTCGACGCTACTACGATGAATCCGATCGATTCCAGGTGAGTACACGGTGTTGACGAGACCGCCTGCTTTGACCACCCGCCCACTGCGTGCAATCCGAATCCCCGCACATGAGATTTTCACGGGGCGCCAGTGGAGCACCGAACCGATTTTTACCGCGATTCCCTGCCCGAAGCCCGCAAGTGAGTGCGAAAAATGCTGGAATCGCGTCCGCCGGCCCGTTTTTAATTCGAATCCGGCACCAAAAACGATAACTCCGCTGCACCCGCCGACCAGCTGTGGCGTTGCTAGTGTTTTTGTTGTGTTGTTTTTATTATTTAATTTTGCGAATGCGACCCTTTTTCTAAAATTAAAGCGTGCCGGAGGACGTTCACCCTCAACGATTCTCCAGAATTTTTTACGGGATGCCGTTCTTACATGAGTGCGTTAGTTATTTTGGTATGAATGCGGCAATTTGGAGCGTTTTTCGTTTGTTCCTTTTCGTCGGTTCCTGTAATTAATCCCTGTGTGCCGGATTCTGGAATAAATACGATCCTCATATATTTGCCTTTTCGTTTAAAAAAGATAATTCGGCTCCAATCGGAAAAGGAGTATGTTTATGTTTGCTTTATTTTGAGTTCCCGTCAATTTACATGAGATAACAAATCGATAAGATATTCGGATAAATCACTAATATTAGAATTTCGTAGAAAATAATCATTGGAATTGGTGCAAAAATGAATGGAATTGATTTAAGAGGAATTTCTTTAATAATAAAAATAATAACAAAAGTATTAATTTAGGAGGCTCTGGATTTTAAAATTTGACGTAATCACAAAAATAAGTACTAAATGTCAAAATTGACAGTGCCGTTAAAAATGAATAGTCTTAATCAGATCTATTTATTAGAAAAAATTGGTGGATTAAGATTAAAATAAGGGAGTTATCACTGAAAATATGATGTAGTTAGTACCTATCATTTTTACGTATTTTATGATAGCTAGCGTTTTCTAAGTTGGTTTCAAACAATTCAAACCATATTGTTTGGGTGACACACTGTCTACAAATATCTATTCCTTTGGCGTTCCAGTAATCGTAAAAATATGATTATTGCAACGATTTGTTTATACACGCTTGCGGTAAATACTCTAGTGTATTACTATTTATATCTAAAAATATTAAAAGCATAATCTGTTACACGTGTTCACCGATTATGATTCTTACAGTACAATTAGAATGTATCTTTTATTAGAGTACTGATTAATTAAGTTTTATTTATTACCACTTGATTTATCTTTTAAAAATGATACATTACTTTTATTTGCAATGAAATTGTTCCAATTGGAATGGAAAAATACTAGTTTATTTTTATTATACCTCATTATTTTAAATATTCCCAAACGTAACGACGGTTATTTCATTCGTACATTAAATTTGCTAGCCTAGTATTGTTATGATTCTCCCTTTTCCTGTTAAATTGAAAGAAATAAAAGATACGACGCCGGCCAAAGAGATTTTGAAAGTTCTAATACGCCCGAAATGTTGTCATACTTTACTCATCTTTCTCTCTCTAATACTATTAAAACTTCCATTCGTCCAACGGGAGATCCTAAATCGCCGGAAAGTTATTGTTGGCCGAGAATTCGAGAGGTCTATTGTTACGTCGATGGGATATTAACGTTTTCTGAAGTTTTATTCGTAAAAAAAAATCGGCCGTTTTAGCGACCTTGGAACGCGTAGCATCCCAACACGAATTTGGCAGGAAAATACAAACATGGATGATAATACGATAAAAAAAAAAGATACATAAAATTTATGTTAGACGAAGTGACATCTAACATTCTTTTTTTTTTTTTTGGGAAGTGTTTCCATGTTTCACGGACGAAAATAACTTTTTTTTTTTATTTCAATCTTGATAAAAGAAAGCTTTATGTTGGTACAAAAAAAAATAACCTTAGCAATAGCGGTATTTTAGGAAAAATGACATAAAATTGGGACTTACATACATAAAATAAAGTTTATATGATTTTGTTCTGTACGAGGTATCTATAACCTCTATAACATTTTAAAATATTTATATTAAAATGTTTTTGCGTTTGCTGTAGCAATGCAATCAGCGCCATCTTTACATTTAAAATCATATTACATTACTTTGACTCTTTAACGTCGTTTTGGGAATTTGGTTTCATTTTTACAGAATTACTATAGCTCTTATTAAAGCTATTTTATTTTACGCCCACATTATTTTGCTACACAACGACACAAAAAAAAAATAAAAATAAAAGAAAAACATTGTTAGAACGTCCAAAGTAGCTGCGACGGTCGTAGTTTCAACTAAATTGTGCAGATGGCGGCACAAACGGCTGTCGTTATTTTTGCGTATTCCGAACTAATTTTAACCCACCACTCTAAATAATGTTCATCGGACTCTACTTGCATGTTGTTCTTTTAAAATTAAAGTTTTTACGGTTGCGTAACTGCCTTGTTATGCGCCTGTTGGCTACACTAGATCTCTCTAGTAATAAATAATATCGAGTCATACGCATGGCATTTATGTTTTGACAGTTTATGATTCTATCCAGCCCGGATTTTATGGCAGATTTTTTTTTTCCGGCACGTTATTCAGGTCTATAGTTTTATTACGTTGCGTTTTATGACTCGCGTTTGCATTAGTTATTTGTTCTTTAATATTCGTGGTTGTAAAAATAGAAATAGGGACTTTTACAGGTTTCGAGTAGGTGGTGGAAACTTGGCAATAATGCAGTTGTTTATGATTTGTGTTACCTGCTTTCGTTTGCGTTGACTAATCGTACAGTAAGGTGCAGGGGTGGAGGAAAAAGTATCCGAAAGATTGTGGTTCCTGGCAATGCTCCTGCTCGCATGGTTAGAATAATGTAACCATATGTTTGTTTGTGCCACAGTTACGACTTTTGTTGAAATACCAGAGGTGTCACATTCCAGATTTTGTAAAAATTCAAGGAAAGGGAAATAGCGCTAATTAGAATTAGGAAGTACTTGTGCACTCACATGTGTTATACTTTCCTAGTCGTTTTCTGTTTATACGTACGATTGACAGCATCATTTAGCTCTTTATTACGAAAAAAATGCTATTTAAAATGTGGAGTTGAAGGAGATTAAATCACTATCTCCACTGGTCTCCGTACTCGACGACACTGTATTCCTAGTGAAAAGTCGCACCTCTAGTAATTTTGCAGGACAAAAGTCCTGCATCCAAATTTAACTGTATTAATCAATATTAGTAATATCAAATACAATATAAATATATATACGGGCAAAGAATAATTGCGCTGGCGTACTATAGATGTCCCAGCTAGGCTGATTTTAGAAAAGTGTACGACCAAACAAATATTAAAATATGATCTGACGTGATTAAACGTAAGTGTAATTTTCCGTTGCACAAACGCATAAAAATATAAGATAACCGAAGAGTAGGTCAGTATCAAAACAAGCAACAGTTTAGTAAATAAAACAAAAACCAAAACACACATATTGGCTCAATGGATTAATATTCGTTTTATAATAAAATTAAAACATATTTTTGTGTTAAAGCGAAGTTATACACACGGAAT
The DNA here is from genome assembly GCA_004143645.1 of Protaetia brevitarsis. Lineage (NCBI taxonomy): Eukaryota > Metazoa > Arthropoda > Insecta > Coleoptera > Scarabaeidae > Protaetia > Protaetia brevitarsis. The sequence continues at coordinate 105,838 of RXPK01001157.1, forward strand.
ATTTGCTTTTATTTATTTCGTCAAATGCCTATTAACTTTTTCATAGCACATATTATATTTTATTTACCACTGTTGATTTATTTGCGGTGATAAAATATTTTTGCTTTTAGTGGACTAGTGGACATTTAAAATAATCTTTGTTTCTTGATATATAACTTTTTTTTCTGCTAATTCTTGTCAATATATCTGCAGTTAACAGCGAAAAGATATTATCTTTCTAAGAACTGAAATAAAAATATTAGAAAACATTAAAAAAGTATTTCTATAAAAATCTATAATTTTTTCTTTTTTTTTTAAATTCACTCTCAGAAATACTATGATGTTTGAAAAACATAAGCTCATATTTGTTTGCAAAATTATTGTTTACTGTTTTCATCGGATAGTCGATGGCGTATCGAACAAGAATTTTTTTTTATCATTTTGCTTAAAATGTAACTTAAAACATTACAGTACAAGTTTCAATCGCAGCCCAATAAACAAAATTCAAATCTACCGCAATTATATTTAGTAACTTCAACTTAAAGGTATTCAAATAACCATTAATGTAATACAAACTCGTAGGTAACTTCATGCTTTAATGTTGAAGTTACTCAAAATAATTGCGCGAAATTTGAATTTGGTTTACTAGGAGGGGTCTTTACAAAAAAGAAATATGCAACATTGTTATTATCTGGTTGCACTTTTAAGGTATTTTCCTCAATTTTGTTTTTATCAAGGTGTACAAGTTTTTCTGTTTCGTCGTTTGTAGAGTCAATATAGAAAATATAATTGTTGGACATTATATTATTGTACATATCTTATAATGGTTAGAACTGTCAAACTATATATTTGTAACAAAAAAATGATAAAAAATAGAAAAAAGGAGAGAATTAGCAGAATTCAAATTTCCCGCATTTATTTCTAGGAAACATTTTCATTTTTCTTTCGTTCGCTGCTTTAAGGAAATCTCAGATTGCTTTTGGAAATGAGACATAATACTAGAAAATTGTATAGGTATGCAACCAAGTGCAAATGCAGACTTTTTATAATAAATCATAAAATTGAAATTTTTATAAATCATCAATAAAAATCATCGATTATAGTGTATCTTTGTTTGGTACTTTAATTAAATAGCGATAAAGTATAATAGATGGATTCATAAAGAACAACTCACTAAACATACATTCATTCTGTAAAATAACTTTGATAAATATAAACCGCAAAACTAACACGTAGCATCCGATCCTTAGACCATCCACTTATTTATATGCCAGGGGGTAGAATTCATATTTGCCGCGATTGTTTATAATTATTGGTCAAGATCGAATTGTAATACAAAATCGTTGGTAATTCAGACTTGAATGTTTTAAGTTACCAACAATTATGGTGGCAAATTTGAATTTTGCCAATAGGAATAGATTTCTGCATTACCGACGGCTGTAATACTCAAGTGCTTCCATATCAAGTACATAGTTTGCTTGGTGCACTGCTTATTTTCGTACGTCTCTTGCCCCGCCACTTTTTAACTGCCCCCACGAAGGAGCTACAGTGGCGCCGCACTATAGTACGCCAGCGGAACTATACGTCTTTGACCATATGCATACTAGTATTATATTTGGTAATCTATTATAATCTAGATTGTATTATTTGTTTTGTTTTTTCTATGAATGAATGAAGGAAATGTGATGCATAGAAAAAATTCGTTTTATTTAGAATATACAAAAAAAAATATTTATTAAATTACACTCCAAGAACTATAAGTATTTCCTCGAGATAAAATGCCAAATCTCTTTACGAGATCGCTTAAAAGATTTCATTCCTTAATGAACCGTATACGTAGATAAGTGATAAATAAACCCATCTTTATATTCATCTCGCTCTGGATCCTTTCCTTGACGGCTATACAGACCGCATCCGAAAATAGAGTGAGGCAATAATTCTGTCACTGATGCCGCACGGAAGCTGTTTGTCAAGTGCACTACGTGCAACAACAGTCCGTTACGATTCTTGCGGTTGTAACTTGTAAGCAATAGTAATAATATCAGAGGCATTACCCATAATACCTGCTGATGGGCGTCGTTTACTAACAGCTCGCTAGGGAGGATATTTGTATTGTGTTGTATGGGCAACGCATATATAATAATAGATGTATAAATGATTTCTAGAGTGGTTGTGTTGTTGTATACCACTGGTTTTAACATCAGATTCCGTAAAATTGCTCGGACTAACACTCAATAGCAATCTTAAACGAGACAGGTACACACAATGATAAACTCCAGCCACAACTCTCTAGTTCTATGTATGTAATAAAAAGAATTAGATCCATATCAGCTTACTTCGTCTTTTTCCATGCTAGACCGAGTTATGGGATTCTGGTGTGGACTGCATCAAGTGACACGGAAAACATTTTCCTAAAACAAAAAGCCGTTAAGAACTATGACAAAGGCAGAACATAGAGAAAGCTGACATCTTACTATCCCTTTTGCTTAAAATCTCCCAATACAGCTATCCCACAAGATGCAGAGACTTGTTATTAATAAACAGACATCGAATGGACAGGTCAAGAACAAGCACCAACTACACTGGCTTGAAAATATTTAACAACGTACCGGCTGGGAGATCCGAATATTAGTCGAGATACAATTTCGAAAATGGATGAGAACTATTTCCTGGAGCATGCTTTTTACAGGATTCATGAATTCTTTGAACAAAAAATAACGATTTTCGATGCCAAAGGATTGATGAAGGCCACTTGCTAACTTGAAACCCTCCTGTGGGTTCCGGGTCATACAGGAGTGAAAGGAAACGAAATAACGGATAATCTCGCAAAAAAGGGGCTGGAATGCCTTTTGTAGAGCCTGAACCTTTTTGCGGGTTAAGTAGCAGTACAATACTGAAGAAACTAAAAATAGAAATGGAGCAGAGAAAATCCAGTTACTGGAAAAATCACCAGGGAATGAGGGCAAAGTAAAATTCTTCTGGAAACTTATAACCAGAAGAGGTTTACAGAATGCATCAACCTGAGTTAGAACAACGTTTGCATATTAACAGGAATACTTTCAGACCAGTGTAGACTGAAAGGACACCTGAGTAAGCTTGGATTGGAAAAGGAATCTGAATGTAGATTTTGTGGGGAACAGGATGAAACACCCATCCACCTCCTCTCAAACTGCGTAGCACTGTTGCAACTCGAGGGCGTCCCCTGGGGGCATGTGAAATCCAAGAGGGAAACTTACCTAGACTGGGGCCCTCTGACATCCTACACTTTCTGAAAGGAATAGGATTGGAAGGCCAGCTGTAAAGCAGCAAGAATAGGGGACACAACAGATCTTTTAGGTCGCAGTGTAACATCACCCTTTTATTTACATACATACATACATCTCATGGAGTATGAAGCAAAAATAACGATTATCAATGCCAGAGGATTGATGAAAGCCACTTGCTAACTTGAAACACCTTCCTTAGAATTTCCGATGCTGTATTCATGAGTGTAAATGAGAGATAAGGTACAACTTCAGATAGTAAACTGAATAATAAAAAGTTGCTACGCCTGCACAATGTGGTGGGGAGCGATTTTAGAAGCTTCTGGTATCAATCCATAGAGGGCGCCCACGTCGTTAGGAGCGCGAAATTTGAATGTGTATCCTTATATTTTTCTTCTTACATAATTATTGTTCGAAAATTGAATGCATTATTGTTGCAAATGTACAATATTACGCAAAAACATGGCAAATTTATCGTAATAATACAATCACATTTCACCCAATAACCAATAACAACAAGTTGGAATCGCATGAAGATATTTATGGAAATAAATAAATATTTTGCAGGAAAAAGACATAATATTTTTTATGATTTTATAAAAGAGGTGAACTAGCATTAAATATTTGTAGTATATCAATTTATTACTCATAGACTATTACCTGCTTGCTTGTAGTAGGAAGCAAAACTTATTAACCAGCGCTTTATATATAATAAAATCCCAGATCGGATGAAAATAACAGGCCAAAATGTATTATTTCCAGTCAACGTATTACGCAAACACTTAAACAGCGTACAACATCTAAATAACTACTTCACGACTTCACGAAAATATATTTTTGTGAAATTTAAATCAATTCCACTCCACGCGTCCCCTCACTGTATGTAATAAAATTTGTTTCGTGTACATTATCTTTTTATCTCATTTCTAGTTTGTTTTATACTCTACTTTATTCAAGAACTGTGACTACTTTAATCTCCTTTATTTTATAAATAAATCATTGTACAAAGATATTTTTTCCTGATAAATTAAAAATTAGTAAAGTCATTCATGTGCATAAAAAGGGTGACAAATTTGAAACCAAGAATTACAGGCCCATCGCCATACCAACGGCAATTACGAAAACTTTTGAAAAAATTATAAATACGCGCCTAGTTAGTTATTTAGAAAAGAAGAAGATAATTTCTAACCACCAGTTTGGTTTCTTACCGCGATAATCTACATTGGACGCCATGCATAATGTCATGGCTCACATTTACAAACACCTGGATGCTGGGGATATCCTTTTAAGTAAATTGTGGGCATATGGAATACGTGGTACCCCCCCACAGCTACTTTAAGTCGTACCTGACGAATCGAAAATCTTTCATTGCTATTCACAGTCGCGCGAACGAGGTTAGTAAACAATATCTTTCGCCTGCAATAGATATCACCTGCGATGTGCCTCAAGGTTCCATCTTAGGGCCTACGTTGTTTGTCATATATGTATACGACTTGTGTTTGTCATTACCTGCATGTCCTTTTAGGCAATATGCTGATGATACCAGTTGTTGTATCGCTAATCCCAGCGCTGATGTCGTTGCTATCAGTACGACAAAAACTATTCAACTATATGCGCTTTTGGTGTGAAGGTAACCGACTTTTATTAAACTCTGGAAAAACAAAATTAATACAGTTTCGCGCTGGTGTTCATGCTATTAGCAGTCTTTACGTTCGATGTGATGGCAGGTCGATCGCTGAGAGCAGGTCAGCGTTGTTTTTGGGATTGGAGATTGACTGTCGTCTAAACTTTGAAGAGCATTGTTACACAATAGAAAAAAAAAAAAAACTTTGTGCGGCGTACTATGGCCTCAGAAACTTGAAGACTGCAGTCGGTGTGGGCGCCTTGCGTATGTTTTACTATTCATATGCTGAATCGCGATTACGATATGCAATTGTTTCTGGGGATCGGCGCCTTGGGCAAACAGATTGCTTATCCATCAAAAGCGCCTAATAAGATGCATGATGGGGGCATCAACTAGAGAATCACGTCGACCATTATTTAAGCAATTAAAAATCATGCATTTGGGGTCATTGTACTTGTATGAGCTTTTACTCTTTTACGAACGTCGCGAAAACCAATTTGTTAAAAATAAGGATATTTATAATTTTATGACAACACGTTCAAGAAAATCAACTAAGTGTACCAGCTCATAAAACAACACTATAAGAACGTAGCCCATACTATAGGTGTGTAACTTTAATGTACTACCTGATGATATAAGATCAGCCGGTTCAAAATTTAAATGCATTTAAAAAAATGTTAAAATCATTTATCTATGAGTATTGTTTTTATACTATTGAGGAATTTATAAACCGCAACAATTAGAACTATAGGTGCAGTTCGATTTCGATTTCATAGAAGTTACTTGATGTCGTCCATTATTTCCTCCTTCTCCCTAAAATGTAGGGTAGCGTATGTGAATTCTGTTATTTACTGACAATGTCTATGTTGTTTACAACCTATGACAATAAATTATTATTATTATTATTTATTTATCGATTAATTTTTGTAATTTGACTGTTATGGATATTTGTAATGTATTTTTAATGTATCTGACAATTTGTAAATTAGGTAATATTGCAAATAAAGATACTATTACTACTACTACTAAGTCAATCCCGAACAGTTTTGTAAAATGCAATCTTAATTTTCGACGCACCTAGCGAAATCTCGCGGATGGCGGCCGAAACCTCATAGTGGTGAAGGTGGGCTCATTCGAGTGAGCCGACCTCTCGCACTAAAATCTTGGCGCCGAGCGGATTTGATTTAAGTCATACTTGCGCGCTGTAGACGGCGCTGGCCAGCGTCGCGACGTCCTCGGTAAATTCCGCGCCCGGTTGGAGCGTGCGTCGTTTCAGTGAGCCGCCGCCCGCAAAACACCTCCGTCCGGCCTCAGAAGACGCGCATAATCACCGGTACGCACGAAAAAAAGCGCTTGGACGCGCGGTGGTGAAGACGCCGCGCTGGCACGTTTGAGATGTCCGTCTATTTCGATAGCGCGAACGCCGTGCGTCAAGAAGGCAATCGCCGCCGCTTGACCGTCCTCCGGCTACTACGATCGGTCGGTGCAGCGCGCCCCCAAGTGCCGTCACTAGTGAATCATATCGCCGGAGGAGCCATCATGCCTTGAGGGCCTCTGCAAGGACGACGCGGAGGGACCATGCCCGTGAGCACGGGTTCGCACGGTGAACCACGGGCGAAACGCTGCAAACATTGCGACGGTAAAGCCGATGATATAACACAAACGAGCTAATATCCTGACGAAGGCCTTGCACTGGTTCCCCCTAATGCTGTGGCAAGCTATAATAATAACACAAACAGATCCAATATACCGCAATCGCAAATCCGGAAGTGCGTGGCGTTTTTGTTGTGTGTGTGTCTTGTGTTTTCTGTTTTGCACATGGCTTTCGCGTCCCTAACCTTAATCACCAACCTCAGTGGATCGTATACTTAACATATAATAATGATAATAATATTGCTTGTATCACCGTGTGATTTTTTTTGCGTTTACAATAATTGTTCTGCCTGAGAATCTGACAAAACACACATTGGAAACTGTACGTTAAAGAAAAATGTGCGTACTACCAAAGGCAAGGCAAGTAGACATTTTTCTGCATCAGAAAGCACGCGCCAATGATTGCTTGAATGTATTTGTAGTTGTAAGGAAGTTCTCCCAAAGCAACGTGTTGTTAAATGATCTAAATAACAATCCTGAACAGTTTTTCCGGAAAGCCATGATAACATCCTGTCTAATTTGCAGGACGGAAATTTTCTGTTTATTTAGTTAGGAGTTTTGAACATTTTAAGATCAACAAAAAAATGTTTGTGCACGTAATCATAACAGTAAGAAGTACTGAGTACTTGAGTTCAAAGTGATCACTTTCTCTCTTGTCTGGAAAGTGACGTTTCTGTCAAAAATTCACCAAGAAACATGTAAACATCAACCAACAGCTAGCTATTTTAACTGTGCCGAATTGCCACCTTTTCCGAGTTTGTTCTAACCATGAGGAAGTCAAGCTCGGCTCTTGTCAAAACAGTTCTTGACAATCATCTGACAATTTTCGAGATTTTTATAACCTATAAACGCACACTCAAGCGAAAAACAGCTGGTGATAAAGAAACATGTCAACCTGGTAGCTAGCAAATTTTGAATATGCGCGCGCAATCGCCATCTTTTTTGAGTTCGTTCTAGCCAATAGCGATAGTCGATAAGGGGATTAAAGGTCACGATTTTTTTTTTTCCTTGAGATCAAAGGTGGCGAGGCTGCTTGTCCATTCTTATTGATATATACACCAGTATACATATGGTCAAAGAAATGTTCCACTGGAGTACTATAGATGACAGCACAAGTATTCTCTTATGGAAATATATTACCACAACAAATGCACAACAATAGAAAATGCTGGTGGTGTCATCTATAGTGCGCCAGTGGAACATTTCTATGTATACTAGTATAATATTTGGTTCAATGTCAAGTATCTAGCTATTAGTCATATTAATTCAACATAATTTTTTGTGCCTTGGTCTAGAAGCACTCATTTTTACATTACTTCAAAGCGGCCGGAAACTTACAGTTTTTCGCAAAAAAAAAATGTCTCTTTGGCACTACATTCGACCTGACAGATATGTAGTAAACTGTCATTAAGCTGTTGTGTAACCTTACTAACATGAGCTGGTATTTCTATTGCACTTATGGTTGATAAACAGATACCAAATTACAACGAAGATTACAGAAAATTCTCGGAAATGTTAAAATACTAAGGAATATAACCTAAAGTCACTAGATATATAAAGTACCGCAATTCATTGCACCAATGTGTTAGAGAGAAAATAACCTTTTTTAGACACAAAATGGCGGAATCAGGGTCCAGCTGATTCAGCTGTAGGGGGTTAGCTACCAAAGTCACTATATTTAGCCAATTCTAGCTGTCAGTGCTGTCATACTAAACCACAGTATAAACCTTATCCAGTAGTTTCACTAAGTGTCAGCGCCTTTGATGTTTTGTCTATCAATTTAAGGAAATTCGCGTTGGCGTTTGGCGGCTATATTTGCAACTAAAATTGCAAAGTGGGTACGAAAATAACCTATATACTCAAACAGACTGACAATTGACAGAAAATCGCACAACATCAATGTCACTCCTATAACAAAATGACAGAATGGAACGGCTTTGTAGGTTAGATTTTTGCTTGTAAACAAATTCAAATAGTTTTAGTTACAATTTCACCCACCTATGCGACACCGCGAATTTCCTTGGGCGCCATGTTTGAAACCCATGTTACCGGCGATGTGAAACTGCTGGATATACATATATACTGTGACTAAACTGTTGGAGTTAGAACTATTGGTTAGAGTGACTGTTGTATATACTTTAATGTATTCATTGTTGTTTAACTAATTGTGCTGATATGGTACTGACAGTTGACAACATATATAGCTTAGTCCTTCTGTCCGGCGTTTTCAATCTTTTATTATCCTCTCCACACATTTCCATCTGCTTATGGGGCAAGGGAAAAAAGTAGAGTTAAAGCAGTAGAAAAACGCGTAGTTAAGTTTCCATTACATCATCGTGGAGCCGTGGTTAGCTTCAATAGAAAAATTGAAAGGACGTACAAACTACAATGATTAAATTTAAATTTGGCGCCTAAGCTGGACATAATATGGCGGCCAATTGCGATACTTTATATATCTAGTGACTTTAATATAATCTGTACTGTAAACCCCCCTATTAGCGTGAAAATTGTTTACTATTTTAAATCCAAAATTAAGATTTGTCTGCTCAAAGAAATAACGTGTTTCACACGGCCAGAAACTTTTTTTTGCGAATATGAGTACGAATTTTTGTTTTTTTAAACTAAATTGTTGTCATCGGCATACGATATATCTTTAGGATGAATGTAATCAGTTAAGTATGTCATTAACGTTTAGAATAAATAGAATTGGTCCCAAAATCGCACCTTGGGGAATCCCGTACTCAACCCTTACATTACTCAAGACGAGTTTACTCGCAAGCGGCAAATGGCAAATGCGCACGATCCTCAAACTATGCGTAGTGAAAAGGTTAGTGTGTCACAATTGTGACATTGCGCTCCCCATGTCAACAACTTGATATCTGCCTGTTATATAACTCCTAAATAAAAATTATGAATTCCTTGTGCCATAACCATGTTCCCCTTCTCCAGTTCATCTATAATATGCCACAGAAGGTCCGTCAATGTTGCTTTTGCTGATCTATATTTTCTATAACGTGCTGACATATCCTAAGGTGAGGACCCTTTTCCAGATAGTTTATTGTTCTATCCTTGAAACACAGTCCTATAATTTTTGACGATACCGGGAATAAAAGATTGGCCTATGATTACTAGGAATGCTTCTATACCCTTTTGAAGAATCGGTACAACTTTCCATAATTTTAAACATGCTGGAAATTATGTATGTTCTACATCACATGTATACCCGCTATTAAATAGCGTTTACCATGCTTACGGCAGTAAAATATAAACGGAAGGTTTTTTTATTATAATAATTGGCAAGAATTTTCCTGAGCGCCACCAATTTTTTTGGTATTCGTTGTTAAATTTGTTATTAAAAGTATGCGTATTTTCTGACTGGGGTTTTTTTAGCCTGCGCTTCAACCATCACCGTCAACAACCGACCGATACGCTTTGAGAATGTGTGCCGAGTGGTATTTATAGATAGCGCTCGCTAGCCGCGTTCGACATGATCGAAGCGAGACGGCATGCACACTACAGAATTCTAGACGCCAGCTGGTGGCGTCTCTTGGAAATAAGGGAGTTCAGGTGTTTGGATGTGTCTCCGAGAAAAAACGTGGAAAGTGTTTGTAATAATCGTTTATGCATGTAGAAGGAAATGTCAATTTCTTGTTCGTCTATATGGATTATGCCAAAAAAACATCTACAGATAAACCCGTAAACCGCACAGAAGAAAGTGGTGGACGGAAAATAAGAACTAAAGAAAATATCGAAATATTGAAGCAAGCTATATCCAGTAATCCATCCATTAGGAGTTTCAGTCAAGAAGTAAAAGTACTACAGCCGTGGCCGCGCCCACAATCATTGCAATATTTCGCATTGACAACTGTGTACTAAAACGGGACTATTTTCTACAGCATTTACAGTCAGTACATGAAAATTTACCGCGATAATCCATGTTTTGAAGCATTTTGAGAAAATGGAGGTACGATCAGTAATTTGCAGAAGAAGAATTTTAATGGAAGCACAGACCGAGGTTTCAAAGCAATTCAGTGGCGACTTGTGACAATATTGAGTGGTGGGGCCAACTCCCCCCTCCCCAACGTTTTGAAGAGTGTTGCATTGTGGTGCGTTCAAGCTATTGTAGTGAACTTGCGAATATTTGATCTACATGAATGGCGTTTGTTCATTGACTCTTCCAAATTAGTAAGCTTGAAGGCGGTACTACTTCACCATGGAAATAAGTTCCCCTGTGTTCCTTTGGCTCATGCAAGCGATTTGAAAGAATCTTATGACAACATGAAGCTTCTTTTGGAAAAAATCAAGTATATCGACTTTAAGTGGAATATTTGTGGCGAAAGTATTGGTGTTTTCTCTGCGAATGGAACAGTCGAGATAGGAAAAATCATTATGAAAAGAAAGGGTGGCCAAAACGAACTTCATTGACATCAGGAAATAAAAATGTCATTGCACATTAACCTGGGTTGATGAAAAACTTTGTCAAAAGTATGGATAAAACTAACACGTTTGCATGTGTGAGGAGTGAGTTCCTTAAGATCAGTGATGCTAAGGTAAAAGAAGATATTTTTGTAAAAACCCCAGATCAGACAGCTACTTCGAGATGAAAAATGTGTTGAGGCGCTAAATAGAATTGAAAAAGCAGCATGGTTGTCTTTTAGATTTGCGATGGCTTCTTGGGAAATCGTAAAGCCGAAAACTAGCTAGAGATTCTAATCTACTGGCCGCATATATATCCATGGGTTGCAACATCAGTCTAAAAATACACTTTTTGATGCCCACTTGGACTTTTCCCCAAAAAACATTGGCGCAGTCAATGACGAGTATTGCGAAAGATTTCACCAGGACATTCTAGTCATAGAGAACAGATACCAAGGTAAATGGACCCCTGATGGCAGAGTCCCTCGAAGGTTCTCAAGTTTCCACTGGGCAAGATACTGGGCTTTATAGAGAACACCAAGCTGCTCGAGTGGAAATAAGAGAATTAATAGGGATGGTACAATGAGCACCTAGCTCAAGTGCCCGGACATTAAGTGCCCATCCTAACTTTAATGAATGAATGAATGAATGAAATGTTGGCAGTCTATTGTTGGACGCTGAAGAGAGATGTTTCTGATGCAAAGTACAGCCGAAAATCATATATCAGCACGTCTTCCAAGTAAATACATCGTTTTGTACGTTTTCATGATTTATACATATATCATAATATATCCTTTCACAAAATTTAATAGCTTTGTCCTTCTGAAATCATGCCTGATAGAAAAATTCTGAAAACACATATGAAATAAGTGTAACCAGTACCAAGTTCAGCCACTTTACCTCGTGGAACAAAATAAATGTGAAATCTATTGAACAGTGTTATTAGCGCTAGTTGTTTCCCTAATAAAGGAACAACTAGCGTGTTTACTGTTGTGTGCCATTTTTGCACTGTCTTGTTTTTACAACGTTACCGTGGAGTAACCTATCGGAATTCTTTGGTAATGCCGAATGTTACCACTAGAGGCAGCACTGCACGACGAAATTTTTCTTTTTTTTTTAACAGTACAGGTTTATTTATGTCGTATTTAAAATTTGATTTTTGCAGAGATGCTTAAAAAATTACTGACAGTTTTACTAAAGGATCCTTTTTTTGTTTAATGGTAAAAATCTTGGCAGATTATTGCTGGACGCTGAAGAGATATGTTTCTGATGCAAAGTACAGCCGAAAATCATATTTCAGCATATTTTCCAAGTAAATACATCGTTTTGTACGTCATTTTTTCATAATTTATACACTTATTAATTTAATTGCGTTGTCACTCTGAAACCCTGCTTGGCAGAAAAATTCTGAAAACACATACGAAATAAGTGTAAAAATTGACCCACTTTACCTCGTGGAACAAAATAAATCTGAAATCTATTGAACAGTGTTATTAGCGCTAGTTGTTCCCCTAATAAGGGAACAACTAGCGTGTTTACTGTTGTGTGCCATTTTTGCACTGTCTTGTTTTTACAACGTTACCGTGGAGTAACCTATCGGAATTCTTTGGTAATGCCGAATGTTACCACTAGAGGCAGCACTGCACGACGAAATTTTCCTTTTTTTTTTGTTTTTTTTTTTAACAGTACAGGTTTATTTATGTCGTATTTAAAATTTGATTTTTGCAGAGATGCTTAAAAAATTACTGACACTTTTACTAAAGGATCCTTTTTTTTGTTTAATGGTAAAAATCTTGGCAGATTATTGCTGGACGCTGAAGAGATATGTTTCTGATGCAAAGTACAGCCGAAAATCATATTTCAGCATATTTTCCAAGTAAATACATCGTTTTGTACGTCATTTTTTTATAATTTATACACTTATTAATTTAATTGCTTTGTCACTCTGAAACCCTGCTTGGCAGAAAAATTCTGAAAACACATATGAAATAAGTGTAAAAATTGACCCACTTTACCTCGTGGAACAAAATAAATCTGAAATCTATTGAACAGTGTTATTAGCGCTAGTTGTTTCCCTAATAAAGGAACAACTAGCGTGTTTACTGTTGTGCGCCATTTTTGCACTGTCTTGTTTTTACAACGTTACCGTGGAGTAACCTATCGGAATTCTTTGGTAATGCCGAATGTTACCACTAGAGGCAGCACTGCACGACGAAATTTTTCTTTTTTTTGTTTTTTTTTTTTTTAACAGTACAGGTTTATTTATGTCGTATTTAAAATTTGATTTTTGCAGAGATGCTTAAAAAATTACTGACACTTTTACTAAAGGATCCTTTTTTTTGTTTAATGGTAAAAATCTTGGCAGATTATTGCTGGACGCTGAAGAGATATGTTTCTGATGCAAAGCACAGCCGAAAATCATATTTCAGCGCATTTTCCAAGTAAATACATCGTTTTGTACGTCATTTTTTCATAATTTATACACTTATTAATTTAATTGCGTTGTCACTCTGAAACCCTGCTTGGCAGAAAAATTCTGAAAACCCATATGAAATAGGTGTAAAAATTGACCCACTTTACCTCGTGGAACAAAATAAATCTGAAATTTATCGAACAGTGTTATTAGCGCTAGTTGTTCCCCTAATAAGGGAACAGCTAGCGTGTTTACTGTTGTCTGCCATTTTTGCACTGTCTTGTTTTTACAACGTTACCGTGGAGTAACCTATCGGAATTCTTTGGTAATGCCGAATGTTACCACTAGAGGCAGCACTGCACGACGAAATTTTTCTTTTTTTTGTTTTTTTTTTTTTTTAACAGTACAGGTTTATTTATGTCGTATTTAAAATTTGATTTTTGCAGAGATGCTTAAAAAATTACTGACAGTTTTACTAAAGGATCCTTTTTTTTGTTTAATGGTAAAAATCTTGGCAGATTATTGCTGGACGCTGAAGAGATATGTTTCTGATGCAAAGTACAGCCGGAAATCATATTTCAGCATATTTTCCAAGTAAATACATCGTTTTGTATGTCATTTTTTCATAATTTATACACTTATTAATTTAATTGCTTTGTCACTCTGAAACCCTGTCTGGCAGAAAAATTCTGAAAACACATATGAAATAGTGTAAAATTGACCCACTTTACCTCGTGGAACAAATAAACTGAAATCTATTGAACATGTTTATTGCGCTAGTTGTTCCCCTAATAAGGGAACAACTAGCGTGTTTACTGTTGTGTGCCACTTTTGCACTGTCTGTTTTTTAACAACGTTACCCGTGGAGTAACCTATCGGAATTCTTGGTAATGCCGAATGTACCACTAGAGGCAGCACTGCACGACAAATTTTTTCTTTTTTTGTTTTTTTTTTAACAGTACAGGTTTATTTATGTCGTAATTAAAATTTGATTTTTGCAGAGATGCTTAAAAAATTACTGACAGTTTTACTAAAGGATCCTTTTTTTGTTTAATGGTAAAAATCTTGGCAGATTATTGCTGGACGCTGAAGAGAGATGTTTCTGATGCAAAGTACAGCCGAAAATCATATTTCAGCATATTTTCCAAGTAATACATCGTTTTGTAACGTCATTTTTCATAATAATATACACTTATTATTTAATTGCGTTGTCACTCTGAAACCCTGCTTGGCAGAAAAATTCTGAAAACACATATGAAATAAGTGTAAAAATTGACCCACTTTACCTCGTGGAACAAAATAAATCTGAAATTTATTGAACAGTGTTATTAGCGCTAGTTGTTCCCCTAATAAGGGAACAACTAGCGTGTTTACTGTTGTGTGCCATTTTTTGCACTGTCTATCGCTATCATGTGATTGTTTTTACAACGTTGCCGTTGAGTACCCTATCGGAATTCCTTGGTAATGCCGAATGTTACCACTAGAGGCAGCACTGCACGACGAATTTTTTTTTTTTTTTTTTTTTTTCAACAGTACAGGTATTTTTGCAGAGATGCTTAAAAAACTGCTGACAATTTTACTAAAGAATCCGTTTTTTTTTTGTTTAATGGTAAAAATCTTAAAATATGCTATAAAATGTTATACAAAATAGCCTAGTAACTGCTATGACATTGTATTAAGATTACCTTTTACAATTATAGTACCCGTTTTTTTTTCAAGCACAATATTGTAGTATAGTTAAATTATTTAAGCAATGAATGCACGTCATCAACAGGAAATGACGTAATGTTACACATAGTTGCAATGTCTAGTATTACATCGTGAACTGTCATACAGGTTTTTATGAGGTTAGGATCATTACCTGTTGCATGCTAATTGTAATCATTTTTAGCAAAGATGAAGTCCAAGACAATATATTTTTTAAAGAAATAAGTAATTTCAAAATACATTTATTTTTATAAGTTTATTTATATAGATTACAACATGTAAGAGATAATAAATAAGATAAATTAATCATTTTCCAGATTGCTAGAATCATCATCAGATGTATCTTCAAGATTAATAATTAATTCTGGAATTTCGTCCCTCTCAAACCCAACTTCTCTTTCCCACCATTCCTCAATTACCTTTTCTGTGTGATCCACTGTGTTGGACCATACTTCAGGCGTAATTGTTTCTAGTGCTTCCTTCCATAGTGCGATACATCTCTCGGTACCATAACCATTGCGACCAATGTGTTTGTTATAATAATTTTTTACTAATCCCCAAATATTTTCAATCGGATTGAATATGCAGTGGTATGGTGGCAAGCGAAGAACTTTATGACCATGCTTTGCTGCTAACGTATCAGCAACGTATGTTTTTGGAGGTTTATTCAACAAAACCAACTGTAGTAAATGTTTCTTAAAAGAACTGCCTGGAATGAATATTATTGTTTGTCAACCATTGCTGTATGGCATCTTTACTCCACGATGAATTTGGTATTTTTGCCTCTAGAGTTGAGTGATAACTTGCGTTATCCATAACAATCATTGAAGGTGTATCTAAATTACATAATAATTGTTCTTCGAACCACTTAAGAAAATTATTCTGGTTCATTTCTCCATGATAATCTAAATCTTTCGTTTTCGAGGAGAACAATAAGGAAGCTCCAGGAATAAAACCGCACCTATTTCCAGCGTGCAGTACAATAGTAACGGCTGCCTTCGTTTTTACACCTTTTGACACTGTGCTTGAATTGTCTTGCCATGATCTACATATGCTTCCGTTTTCAAATACCCACGTTTCATCTAAGTAAACAAAATCCCAGAACTGTGTTCGCTTATTCTTAATATAATTTTCCAAAAATGTAAATCGTGTTAATAAAATATCGGCAATTCCATTAGGCCTATTCTGGGATTGTCCTTTCTCCAGCGAAAGCCTATTCTTCTTACAATCTTTCGAAGTGAAGACATACTACCATTATATATTTCGTTGTCTCGTACAGTTTTATAAATTGAACTTAACGTTACGTATTCTTTACGTTCGTACATTCGATATATGTATCACGAATATCTACTACATTCCCCGGGCTAACATCAGTGACTGGTCGACGCCTGATTTTGTTTTTCTTGGGGCTATGAACTGCACCAGTTGTTTCAAATTCTTGATTTATGTTAGAAACAGTATGAATGCTAACTTTCATAGCAGCTGCTACACGCTACAATAGACATAATTAAAAACTAATCTGTAATAGAATAACATTCTTACCTCAAGAACGGCGTTGGCGTGAATAAGGGATGGCCCCTATCGCTTTCTTCTTTAAAATACTCAATTACCGCTACCAATGTAGCTTACACTGTTTACAAAGAGCCTTAGCATCTTTAAAACAGAATAGAACTGACAGGAATCCAAAACGGTAATATAACAAGCAAAAACGGCTTAGAGAACACAAGTGACAAGAAACGATAAAATGACAGGTGATACTGTTTGTTTATTTGCCAACGCTGTCTTATGGTTTGGCAGGTGTGCTACCCCAACGAAAATAATTTTCACTATACGTAAGAGCGGAATTTAGTTATTTAGTGTTAATAATCGTTGCTGTAATCAAAAGAACGTGGGAGAATAGTTTAAGAAATAGCGTATTATATATTAAAATTAACAAGATTACAGTGTTTATAATAACGTAGTTTCAGTAAAATCAAGCTGTAATATTGGTAATGAAACGGCATAAATACGTCATATCCCATGCGCATTCATTCCTTAAATAATTTAACTATAATAACTAAGTGTAATTATAAAAATTTGTTGAATAAAGTAATTATTGCTTAAATCATCGGCAAATAATCTTTTTCTCGGCGTACTTGGCTGTGAATAATGCGTATTGAGCCAAATCAAAGGAATTAATATAGCTCGAATATTTATCTTCCATTCTGTCCACTTCTAATTTTCTCCCTTCTCATCCAAGAGGAACTCGATGTATTTTCAATAATAAGCCAAAAAAAAAGAGAAAACGGGGAAAAAGAGACAAAGCAACATTAATCCGAAAGAGAATTTAAAATTCTCTCCGTAAATACAACTACGGCGCCCTCTGTCGAGTACGTTTGCTCCAATTTTCAACTACAGAGTACGTGGTAGCCGGACGACTACTGTAAGCGGCTCTCATTAAATGCGTTCCGAACACAAACGACGTTTTCTCTTCTAAAAGTCCCATCCTCGGTTCTATACTTCGAGTTGGTCGGGCGCAATCCAATTCCCGGAAACGTGGGATGAAATAATTCGACGATTTTACCATACGCGCGAATGCAATGGCGCTATAGAGCCGGATAACACAAACGGCAGATCCCTCTTTCTAAAGCGTCGAAAAGGGCATTTTATATCAGGCGTACAGGATTAAAGTGGGCGTATAAAAACATGGTGGATTCTGTCTCCGGCCACTTCGCTTTTCATTGAAACGGAGGATATAAAACATTTATGACTGACATATTTCTTTTTGTTCCGTAGTTTATATGATTTATCTGTACACACTGGAAAATTTTTGGTAAAATTTCTGTTCGATTTGAACCCATAAAACCGTACAGATATTTTACTTTTAGAAGTAATATTTCTAACTACAAGTAAGTAATTTTTCGATTTTTTTTTCATGTAATCTGGAATATTTATAGTAAAATTTCTAAAGTATTAGTGACAATTTCTAGAGATGCTTGTGAAATCGCAAACCTGGTATAATCATGATGGCCTAGAACCAACTTTGATAGACATACCTAAGCTGATATAGTGTAATATACAGGATGTAACAGCGGTAACGCCGTGGTCTCTGGTAGTCAAATGGCAAGATTTTTGAAATGTTTTATATTGGGATATATATAGGCGGATTAGATCTACAATTTAAAAATAATGTGCAATATACAGGGTGTTCCAAAATTTCACATCGCATCAAAGTTATGTTTTTCTTAATGGAACGCCCTGTATTTTATGGCATTTTTGAAATGTACACTAAAAACTAGAACAATTTTATTTAAGGTTCCCTATACCTAATTTTTATAGTTTATGAGATATTTCAATTTGTTTAAAGATGCAATGTTGCAAAAAAAGTTTAGTATCTCGGAAACGAATTAATTTAGAGCAATGAAATGAAAACCGTAAATAGCAAATCCCCTGGCTGATTGAATGCGACATTCAACGTTTTCTAGTAGTATACAGGATGTTCATGTACCTAAGTCAAAGTTTGTGAATTTTACTCTTGCGTAACTTTGTTATTTTAAATGGAACACCCAGTATATTTTTACGTTGATAGATAGAAATTTTTATTTTCTTTAAACCAGTATTAGGAGTCCCTATACCTGTCTCCACTAGTTTTTAAGTTATTTGGATTTTTTAGTGGTCTAAGTAAATTGTCATTACCTTAATTTAATCTAGGTAGCTGGTGATTTTTTTGAATGTATCAATTTGCCGTGCATCCCGTCAGTACCATGAAAGCATACTCGTTGCAAGAAAGAGCTGATATGATTTAGTTGTTGACGAACAAACTTTGTGAATTTTATTCGTCCCTAACTTTGTTATTTTAAATGGAACATCCGGTGTATGTTTACATTGATTTATTTAATTAATTTTACTATTCCAAGAAACTTTATTTTTCATAATTTACCTGAATATCATAAACGCTAAGAAGTATATACAAACTAAACAAAACAACAGTAAATATTTTTGTATAACAAGGTAATAACAAGGGATTTTTGTATGTATCTATAAAATAAAGGAAAAAAAACGCAATAAAATAAGCGAAAAGGCACTAGCATTCAACATAATTGCCATTTTCTCCAATGCACAACATAGCTCTTTCTTCAAATGCTCTTCTAACGTTCCTCAGCGTATTTGGTGTTATCTCTTCCGACCCACCTATTAGGAAATTTTCTATCAAGGTAGTTTCTGACGGACCGTTTGAAATGGGCAGGAGCCCCGTCTAGTTGAAACCACATCCGGTTTCTAATATTTAAGGGAATGTTTTCCAAAAGGGCACAAAAGTCCTCTTAAGGAAGCTTAGAAATTCGTTCCATTAGGTGTCTATTGAAGAAATGTGGACCAATTACATGATCACCTATAATGCTTCCAACACGTTCAAACTCCCACCTATGCTGCCGATCCAAGGTATGAAAAGATGACGATTTTCGGTATCATAATAATGGAAATTGTGACGGTTTACTAGTCCGTTATTATGAAATGTGGATTCGTCAGTGAATAGAACATAATTAAAAAAATTATTATCTTCTGCATATCTATCGAGCGCGCACACGTAAAAATCAACTCAAAAATTGTTACCATTTGACCACCAGAGACCACGGCGTTACCGCTGTTACACCCTGTATAGAGAGCAATTTGAACTTTGCCGAAAACGAAGATTGCTTTCTACATATTGCGCTACACAGTAATAAAGTTACTCATACGCAAATATTTTTAAAAGTTGAAAATATATCTTTTTTAGATTAATTATTAAAGAAAATATTCTTGAAGGACATTGGGAGGTATGGGAGAAAAAATAATTGCGTTTTCCTATCAGCTTTCTGGTATTAGTGGAAATTTTTATACGCTATATTGGAAGAGCACTGGGAGTTGCAGGAGAAAAATAATTGTGATTTTTGAAAGTTTTAGGGCTTATTTATTGATCTCACCAACAACGATACATAAACCTTGAGGGATATTGAAGATATAATTATTACTATCATTTTGTGAGAACGATGCACTTTCTAAAACACAAATTTGTATACACCCGTTAGTTACAGCTATTACAACATTGAATTTATATAAAAAAACAGACTTCTTTTAATAATTCAATTTACATGCTTATTCCGCATATAAAAAAACTGAACTGTTGATAAAATAAAATACCTATAAAATATAAGAAATAAATGGGAACGGACTAACGACCACCGTGCGAGGTATAAAGTAAAAGCTCAGATAGATGAATAGACCACTTTAAGATAAGTTGCTTCACTTGCTGCTGTAAGTGGTATCATTTGCTCCTGGGAGCAACTAAACGGAGCAGGAGTTTTTTTTAAGAACTGGTTTGTCAGCGGAACAGGAGCAGAAACATCAGCTCCGAGAAACGAGCAGTTTTAACCATCTCCATCAAGGCCTTAATAAAATGCATTATCAGTTCCAATTTGATTGAAATGGAGGAAGCAAAAGTATTTTTTTTATTTAAAAGACTTGCCTTCGATATTATTTGTACCGACCTCTAAGGTTCTTCTGACTGGTCATTTTTCATGTAACACTGTCTTCTGTCACAGCCATTCACAAAGAAAACATAGATACTTTGAGCATCCACTCTGTTGACCAAGCAACAGTGAAATGACTTTTAATCGCCACAAATACATTTATGGCTTGAAAAGCTTTACTCAAGATCACTTTAAGGTGTTGGTATACATCCTTTAAGTGAGCCGAATGACCAATAGATACTGAAGCGTGCTTACTACTGTTTTATAGGTGAACTGCTTTTAAGCTTCCTTTTGAGGAGTCAGTAAAAAGTCTCCAATCTTTCAGTACATACTCAACATTGAGTTTTCAATGTTCAACATTTGGTTACCTTCCTGAGAAAAATAAGGGACGAAATCCTTTTATCTACGTCGGTACCATCAAAAAGACTCTGATACGTCTTTATAGATTTATTTATAGCCAATATATTCTCGTTTTGCTTCAATCCAGCACCTTCGCTGAATACCTTTGAAGGCCTAAATCACCAAATCATTTAATTTAGACTGAGTGAAAGGTATAGGTTGAAACCTTGTTTTCCTGGGAACAAAAATTATCGCTGTGATTTTTAGGTTTCTTTCATAGGTCACGTGATCGAAGGAAACCGAATTTTTTTTTTTTTTGATAGCCTTCAAAAAACTTTCTATATTTACTTTTTTCCGAACGAAAAATCCAATCGTGAAACAAAATTTTTTAAAAATAAATTGGTTTTTATTTTTTTATTCAAAGACCATTCCATATTCAGGGCTGAAAATTGTTTCTAGGTGATCAAATATATGTTCCCATTTTCAGCTAAAAATCCCCTGGGCGGCAAGCCATACTTACCCGTTTACGACCTTTAAAATAGAACACTTGCCACTTCAAATCTCTCAAATCTCAGAAAACACCTGTGTGCAGTATAAAGTCAAGTCGCACACTGAATGAGGAAAAGATTTGACAGCTACTCAGTGTTGCCATCCGATTAAATTAATATTTCCCACGGCTAATCTAAGCCTAATTTTAGTTATTAAGATTAAACACTGTAATGGTTACTTGCCTAAACCGTAGTTGTCTATAATTTCAAGTGAAATCTGTTGCTAAACTTTGTGTGATGGGATTTTCTGTCATTTATTAAATATAAAATTAAGTATAAAAACCTATAAAAATCACTGATTATATTTTAATAGTATATTTCAAACCAAGGTAGGAAAGTGCTCTATTGCAGGCCACGGGCAAATATGTAATTGCCCAAGGTCTGCAATAGCACTTTCCTCACGTGGTTTGAATACTATTTTTTTCCCAGCCAATCCAATTTTAACTAAATGTCTAAAAATAATAGACATACCCGTGAGTGACATGATAGGTAGTAGGCTTAATCTGTCAAATATTTTTTGAGATGCTCAAGTTAGCTCTTTTTAAAAGTGTAATAATAGTTTAATGAAATTTAATACCTAATAATTTAGCAATTATCTGATGAATGGGCTCAGACTGGGTCGAATGTACTAATGTCATCTATCAATAATGTTACATATTATGAGATGTATAGTTTCATCATGTCAATGTCACTTACTTTTTGTTGAGCTAAAGTACAACTTTGCTCCCTAGGGAGGAAAAGTACAACTTTGGTCCCTAGGGAGGAAAAGTATAACTTTCCTCCCTGCTGGAAAAAAAAATAATTTTTCCATTGCAAGCATGTGTTATTGAACTGTGCCAATCCGATGAAATAAGGCATACCTATGCCGCATTTACATAAATATGAACAATACTGCGCGTAAGCAGTAACAATGGGGCTAAATGCTATAAAGTTGGTAGAAATTATAAAATTGTCATGGTATGTTTATACTCAAACCTTTATAAAGAGTAGATTGGCCCAAAAGAACTGGCCACCTTAACTTTTATTTTAACTCCAAAATGATCCTGATTTACAAACCAAAAAGTTGAATATTTTTTTTTGTCTGCAAATAAATGCATACATTGTTGTATGTGTGGTTATACTAAACTGATCAAAATCTGTCGTTTTCCGAATTTAATTCCACATTTAAGCACGCCAGCTCTTTTACAATTTATTCAATTCACGTACATAGAAATCTTCTTGGTCAACTATAGGAATAGACATTTTACTATGCATTAAAACGATATTAACACCGGCAATAAATGTCATAATCTCTAGGCGAACGACAGACGATAATATTGGCAGAGGAGTTAACATCTCATTTGCGAAAGCGTTAGGCGTTCACATCTGGCTGCGATGTTACCTAGCCCAGGCTACATGCTTCTCTCCGTGAACATAACGTAGTATGAGTCACACGCCATCCATTAAGCAAAATTGGCAGGAAATCGTGAAAACCTTTTTTTTCCTTCTTCAATATCATAGAAATATTTATACATATTTCTGCATAGATGCAAACATTGTTTATTAAAACTGACAATACTATAGCTGATAATCTGCACGTGTTAACAGATTTTATACTACACTAAGACTCTCATCGCGCATAAACTATGATGCTTCCAATAACCGTCCAGTCATAAACTGAGGAACAAACACTAGTTATATGATTGTGTTTATGGCGCATTGCGCGCTATCTGGATGCAAACATCGACATAACAGTGTGATACAAGCCGACAAAATTACCAAAATGTGCGCTGGCATTAGCAATGTGCAGACATAAATCTTTGCAAACGATCTACGCTATACATATCATAGCGTTTGTTAGTTTGAGCTCAAAAGTGATAAAAATCTTTGCGAGTTTGAATTATCTTTTCCACAAGATCTGTGCGTTTTGCTTTTCTACCAAAAATAAAACTCGCAAAGTCTTAAATTGCAAAGTTGAAAGCAATTTTCGAAATTTAATGGCATGGTAGTTGAAATCGTGAATTTTTATCAAAAAAAAACATTTAATCTTCAAAGATTGGTTTTTGAACACAATTATTATTAACGGCATAGTAAATACACTGCGTTACTATCAATTTTTTTTAGAAAATGATATATACATATGTAAAATCTCTCTTTTAGCGAGTCCTTGGTAATTATAAGCATGGACAATAAGAACAAAATTACTACTTCTGTAGATTTTTGTGAATGCGTTGCTGCTGGATTTGACACTTCTACGTTGATGTATTTAAAGAACAAAACGCACAAAACCCTTTTTTTGTAATTTCATATATTTATATAGTAAGATATTTACAAATGTATTGTCGCTTGAAATGTCGGAACAGAACTGCTGATTACAATATGGTTTTGAACTAGTTGTTTCAGTGACCATTTTCCCTTGGTGGGGTTACAAAAGTGATTGCGTGTGGTGTACAAAGGAACTCCAGTGGTCTTAAATTACAAATGAAGAGGGTGTCTGACAGAATAAAGAAAGAATCGAAAAAGGGAAAGATGTCTTCACTATTAAGTTCTTAGAACTGAAGGAACTTAAATCTAAATATGGGAACGTAACAAAACTAAACTACGGAATCGGTTTAGGACAAAACAAATCAATCAATTTACTATGAGATGACCCCAGCTACTAGTTTCGACAATTGTTAGTCTTCATCACGCTTTAGGGTAATCCCCATGGTGGTCAATATTAAAACAACAAAAAACAGCGTAAGAATTTAAAATGAATATGTATTTGTACCACCTAATTATGGACAATCAAAAATAATATAAGCATGTCTGAAAAGTTTTAGCACAAAATACACCTCTATGGAAAAAATAAAACGTATCAAAATATCGAGTTGGCTTTGCAAACGAAAGTAATTCAATGATTTGTCATTTTAATGACGGTTCAGTTACTGAAATTTATTTCGCTGTAATCCCAGAGTCAATTTGTTTCGAAAACTGTATGGTAGAGGTTGGAAAGGCAAAAGCGAGCAACAATTAAGACAGCGGATTTTTAGAAAACTCCTAGATATTAATGTTGGTTGGCTCTAACGCTGATGCGAGATGTTCCCAGAAGACTGCGTATTGTTCAACGTTATGGACATTTCCATTTAATTTAAAATAACATATTTGTTGTTTATAAAGTTATCAATTATATCTGTTCTGAAAAATTGTCGCAAAACTTTTGAGATCTACGTTACCAATTGAAAAAAAAAACTTCTTTCTCATCCTAGGTTTCTGTTAAACATCTTTATACTATGTAAATTTCGATAACTATGTTGATAACTGTCTTCAGGTGTACAAATTAAATCCATCATCATGTTATATATAGAGGCTAAGAATAGAGCCTTGCGGTGCTCCAGCTCCCACGCTGATTTCCTCACTCTTCTGAATTGGAGCTTTCTGTCATTGAAATAGTTGACCATTATGTTCATCAAGTATGCTAATCTGTTCAGGAAGTTTATATATTATATATAAATATACTAGAAGTCGGGCGTTCTCCTAGGACGTGTCGCTTGTTGTTGCCCCCTGTTGTTTAGTAAGTCGGCCCATTCACCTGAGATGATTCCACTTTTAGAATGTGCAATATACCTCAGGTAGCTTTCTTTTGTTTTTTTTTTCCTCCTATTGAACAGGTATTGCAACAAACGTTGAGTAAGGGAGTTGAAGATTGACAATTTTTTCGTTTTATAACGTTTTTGATTTTTGTTCCTAATCTTTCTTTCTTCAAAAACTAATGTTGCATTCGAATACGTAGAATGTATCACATCTTTGAACGTAGAATTCGCCTATTTTGGCCCATTTTTTAATTTATTTTCGGTTAAGTTGAGAGGTGTAGCTGTAATTTTCTTTAATGGTATTGTAAATATCATTTTTAATATTTGATTTTTCATTTTTCTCTTTCTGTTCTCCTTTCCCCGATCCATTTCCTTTCTTTCCTTACATCTGCTCCTTTTTCCCTATTCCCTTTTCTGTATTCCTTATTCTCTTTTCCCTGTTCCTTTTTCTCTATTCCCTTTTCCTTATTCCCTTTTCCCCATTCCCTTTTCCCCATTCCCTTTTCCCTATTCTATTTTCCCTATTCCCTTTTCCCTATTCCCTTTTCCCTGTTCCCTTTTCCCTATTCCGTTTTCCCTATTCCCTTTTCCCTATTCCCTTTCTCTATTCCCTTTTCCCTATTTCCTTTTCCCTATTCCCTTTTCCCTATTCTTTTCCTAGTCCCTTTTCCCTATTCCCTTTTTCCTATTCACTTTTTCTCGTTCCCTTTTCGCTGATCCTCTTTCCATATAACCTTTCTATGTTTCTGTTTCTTGTTTTTAATTTTTTTTACAATTTTTTTTTACATTTTTACCATTTTTAAACAATTTCTTTCTATATTACATGCATTTGTGACAATGTATAGGTAAAAACTTTTTTTTTAAATTGTAATATTTTATAATAAATATTAAACAAAAAACTATCAAATCATTGCTAAATTGTGATCTCAAATACCCCATGAATTACCGACTTGGAAAGAATTTAGCGTATTTCGCTGTATTTTAAAAATTTCTGCGCTATATTGAATGCGTTATTTTGTTTTTCCAGAAACGATTTTCGCAGTCTAATTCAGCGATACCAAAAACTTTGATGAACGGTAATATATTCCTCTGTTCATCAAGAACTTTATATGTCGTACAAATGTATATAAATATAAGGGTTAAGAAGAGAACCCTGCGGTACTCTACCTCTCACGCTGATTTCCTCATTCTTCTGACTCTAGAGCTGTCTGTCATCAAAGTAGTTGACTATGATTTTGTTTATCAAGTATTTTGATATTTCTTTTGTTAGTAACTTTGCACTATGTGCTGTCAGTCGTATTATTAAATGCATTTCAAATGTCCAAAAGTAATGAGTACATACCATTATTTTTCATAATTCTTTACTGTATTCTATCAGTCTCAATAGCGATCCGTCATATTGTTTATCGAATAATTGCCGTGTCTCTATTTATTTCAATAGCTTTGTTCTTATCAGTATTTCATATAGCTTACTAGTGGTGTTACGTAAGCATAATGACCTATGTATCAGTTGTACTGCTATTTTTGGAAAAACTACTTTGGCAATTTTTCACTACCAAGAAATTCCTATATTCTGTAATTAATGCAATGTTACTTTCTTTCTATAGCATTGGTAGATTTTTAGTGATGCTTCTCAACTAGGTAAGCTGTAATATATCCTTCATTATTATCTGTGAAAAAATCACAGTATCTCACGATGTATATAGAGTTGTGCATCTATATATGTAGATATACTTATACAGAAATATACTATACAAAAACTAGCTTCATGTATTCGTATTCTAGAGTTGCCAATACTCATCAGTCGCTTCATATATCCTAATTGCATTATTGTATTTCAAATATGGACACAGTGCAGTGCCTGTGCGGCCATAGATGTTAATCCAGCAATTCGATTAGTATCCGTACAATGCCATGCAGTAATATAATGATTTAATGAATATATGGAACAGCAGCTCGATCTGAGTTGAAAGTAAACAAAGAAAGTATTTTTCCTCCAATTAGTTGAGAATGAGGCACTTGGACGAAAAAAGAAAAACGATTTAACAAACGCAGAATAGACATCGCCAACTACACAAACAAGATTTTCTTATACCAATAATAATAATAACTTTACCTAATTTTGCTAACTCAAACAACTTCCTCGTTTCCCCTGCGCACACAAGTTTACTCTATGCCGTTGAAACTTCGGTACTTATATCCGCCTCGGTTCGAATCCAAACTTCCTCGCTACATCGTTTAAGTAAATAAAAACTTTGCTAACCCACGAGCCAAGATCGTACTTACATACATAAATGCGAAATTTAGAATTTATTATTCGACTGGTGCGAAAAAAATTCCGCGTCTTGCCAGAAAGAAATCTATTTCCTGCCTGATTCCCGCTTGGACTGGATTATGTAAAGAATAAATTATTAATACCTTTTGATTTTTTTTTGTGTGTGTGTATAGAAATATCGCGCATATTTTGTTTTGTACTCGTGGGTGGCCGTACACTTGAACTCGATCGTGAAAATTTTTGATAATACGTACAGGAAAAGAATGCAATGAAATTTTGGCAAATTTTGAATTTGTTAAGAATGATTATAAAAATGGACCATCGTAGCAATATGTAAGTATAGCCTTAATTATAATTTAAACTTTATTTTCTTTATGTTAATTCAAGCTTACTTGGTATATTTTTATTATATTTTGCTCGGAGAGATTTTTCATTCTTTGGGATGTCTATTTGGTAACTTTTGCTATTCCCCTAAAACTAGAGAAAACAACGGTATCTTAATGTCAGTTATGGGTATCTATTCAAAAATTAATGTTGGCCTTGCCTCGATAGCGATAACATCGAAGGCTGATTACTGGTCAATTTTAGTTTGAATCGCTCATTCTGGCTGTGGCTCATGAAGACGACGGTTGATATTGACTCCCTTTATAACGATTTTTATGCAGCAGTATCAAAAAAATCAAGTTCTACAAGTGTTCACCTAAAAAAGTATCGGATATTACTCTCCTGAATAATTAGAAATCCTAGTTTTACGCTATAAATTGTCACAAGCAATATTCCTCTAAAATTTTCCTTACGAAGGATCCCGGCCAGAATACCATTCTGTGCTATTAACCGATACGGGCGGATAATTTGGGGTTAGATTTATATGAACCGCCATTAGTTATAGTTATTTTAGGTATTTTTAATATTTGAGGGTTGTATTCAAAAATCATGGAGTTGGTCTGTGATAAAATAGTCATTCTTAACACATATCGATAATCCAGATGTTAGTTTTCTATTAAATTTAGTTTCTGCTATTTACGGGTAGATGTCTCTGAATTTAAAATTTATTCTTTTTATTTTGACGTTGCTTTAACCTCATTCATTTGAAGTGTCACGAAAGTTTGAACACGTATTTTTGTAGCAAATAAATTGTTTGTATATTATTTACGATTCCAAACATACGTACCTGTGATTTAAGAGTCTCAAAAGTGATAAAACATAGCATTTTGGGAAATAAATAATGAGTTAAGCTTGTTTCGTGTTAAAACATTCTTTTATTTGTAAGTTTGGTGTTTTTACAACAACATTTGATAATTACTATGTAACGAGCGCCAACTTTTCAACTGGCGGTTCGATAGGCGTCCCTAGATGGGCGCTGGCGATAGCGGAAAGAGAACTACCTACGACGAATAACAGAGGCAGCACCGGGTCGAAAGATTCGAGAATATTCTCCAGAATCTTCGAGGACGTTCTAGAAGGCCCTCGAACAATCTGGACGTTCGCGCCAGCTATAAAATAACGCGTCGGTTGCCAGGAGGCAGTCAATCGATACGAGTTCGATAGTGCGGTCGCGTGAATTAGTACATGTAATATAAATATCGTTTACATAAATAAAGACATTAGTGGTTAAGTGATATAGTTAATAAGCATTTTTAATAGATTTTAATTACCGTAATAGTGTTAATAGAATAAGTTGAATTTAAATATATCGCCTGTGTGTTTTTCTAAAACCCCGACAACGTTTTAAGAACCGAAAAACGTAACATTGGTGTCAGGTGTGGGGTATTTGGCGATATATTAGTGACTAATAGTGCATAATTAGAAACAATGGCAGCGAAATACTGTAAATTAGTGGATTTGAAAGTGGTAGATCTCAAACGGGAATTAGAAAGAAAGGGATGAAGATACGAGTGGAAGAAGGCCGAGCTTCAGTCGAGATTACGAAGAGCAATAGAAGCAGCTGGTGAAGATCCTGAGACATATTTGTTTGAAGTGTCTGGTGGTAATGGCGACTTCTAAAAGAACTTTACGGAAAAATTCTCGCAATTTAGAAGAGAAAAGTTCTAGAAAATTCTCAGAAAAATTCTAGAAAACTAGAAGAAAAAATTGAAAACATGGACGAGAAGAATATAGAAAATTCTAGAAAACTAGAAGAGAAAGTTCTAGAAAAAATTGAAAACATGGACGAGAAGAATATAGAAAATTCTAGAAACTGGAAGAAAAGATTGAAAAATGGACGAGAAGAATATAGAAAATTCTAAAAAACTGGAAGAGAAATTATGGAAAATTCTTCGCAATTTAGAAGAGAAAGTTCTAGAAAATTGAAAACAGGACGAGAAAAATATAGAAAATTCTAGAAAATTAGAAGAAAAGATTGAAAACATAGAAGAGAAAGTTTATAGAAAGTTCTAATAACGTAAAACAGGAACTAATGAATAGAATCGACGAAAAAACTCAAGAAGAAAAATCTAGAATGATTGAAGAATTGGACGGTCGCATGAAGGTGCTAAGAAGAACAAATTCATTCTGGAGCTATAACCGAAGACGGAAGAAACTGGAAATTCAACCAATACGGAGAACAGTCAGTTGGAACCCAAAAATATAGTCCCATCTGTACGGTTCAAGGTAAATGTGACCTGCCTACCTTCGATGGGAAGACGCCCTTAGAAGATTATATGACGCTGCTGGATACCAACGGCTACGGTATATGGCTGGACCGAAACTACCAAGGCAGCCATGCTATCAGTAGCATCTGCGCGGCGATGCGTTTGAAGGTACTCCAAGCTATTCCTTCGACGGAGCGACAAAATTACCAAAACGCTACTTAATCAATTGGAGATGCGTTTCGGTAATAAACATCTGCAGCAAGTATATCGCTCGCAGTTGAAAAAATCGCTGCCAGAGGCTCGAACGAGACTCTACAGGAGTATGAAGCTGACGTCGTTCGTCTGGTTAAGAGTGCGTACCCAACGGTAACCGGAAGATGTGTGCGAGAGTCTCGCTGTGGAAAAATTCCTGGATGGCCTGCTTGATAAGGATACTCAACAGGCAGTGAAGCTCGCTCGGCCGCAAACGTTAACCAGGCTTTAGCTCAAGCACTAGAGTTTGAAGCCGTGAAGCAATCGGTCAAAGGACCTGCTCGCGTCCGTGTTCTAGGGAGTCACGAGGAAGAAGAGCCATTAGAAAGAATTAATCACGAAATTAAACGAATTGATGGACGAAAATGGAATCCGTGCAAACTAGGCAACCAGGAAGACGATGCTGAATTGTGGAAGGATGGGCACGTACGTAGTCGTGTCCCGATCACGCAAACCAAAGCCGACGGAAAACTAAAATGGCCGACGGAAGGGGCGATCGTCGACCTATGTAGCTGATGCCCCATAACACCAGTGATTGTTGCTTTCAGTGGGATGTAGACCTAGCAGCCTCATCGTGTATGGCATGTAAAAGGGAAACGAGAGATTTACTGATAGATACTGGTGCAACAATGACAATTCTTCGGCCGGAAGCAGTGGAAAGAAGAACCGGATACATCCAACCAGGTGACGCTACGTACGGCAACTGGCAATCAGTCAACGTGTTGGGGGAGACGATGGCCCACTTCCGTATAGGTTGATACTGCATGCCAGTATCGTGTAGTAGTTGCAGATATAGAACAAGACGTAATCCTCGGAATGGACATAATGACAGAATTTGGTTTAAACTGGAACTTGCAAGCAGGAGTGTTGAAGATTGGTAAAGAAGAAGTTATTCTTAACCATCAGCAAGAATATGTCGGCCTGCGTATGCTGCAGAAGAAGTAACTGTGGCGAGCCGCAGTGAAACCATTGTGGAAGCGAGCGTGAGTGGAGATATTCCCAAGGGCAAGTTTTAAATGCTGGAACCGGGAGCGATTAGCGGTCAAGGTCGTGGAAATACTGATTGCTAAGCAGCTGATACAAGCTGGAGAAAAATTGCCCGTCCGACTGAGAACGTCAATAGTTATCCAGTAAAGCTGAGGAAGGGCGTACCTTTGGGAAGTTGTGCTAGTGTGTCGTCGATTGTCAACAAGAGAGGATGGCGTAACAACAACTCCAGATCCGCTTCCTAGATGGTTAAATAACTTCATTGACTTGTCTTGCAAGGATTTGACAACACAACAACGCCATACCGTGAAACAGCTGCTTGGACGCTACCAAGATCTTTTCCAAGCAGAAGACCGGAACACGAGGGGCAGGACTAATGTTTACGACATCGAATAGACACTGGAGATGCCCAGCCGATCCGCCAAGCCCCCAGAAGATTGCCATTGGCGAAACGAGCCGAAGCAGGACAAATTATACAGGATATGGAGCAGGATGGCGTAATTGAACCATCGAACAGTCCATGGGCTTCTCCAGTGGTACTGGTGAAGAAGAAGGATGGTTCAACTAGGTTCTGCGTGGATTATCGACAACTAATAATGTAACCAGAAGGACAGTTATCCTTTGCCCAGAATCGATGACACTTTAGATACCCTAGGTGGGTGTAAGGTATTTTCGACCCTCGACCTGAAGAGTGGTTATTGGCAAGTCGAAGTAGAGGCAAAGGATAAGGAGAAGACGGCGTTTACGATCGGGACAGGATTGTGGCAATTTAACGTCATGCCATTTGGGTTATGTAATGCCCCCGCGACGTTTGAAAGATTGATGGAAAACGTACTGAGAGGACTATCCTGGGAAACTTGCTTGGTATACCTCGACGATATAATTGTCTTAGGAAAATCTTTTGAGGACCATTTGAAGAACTTGGAGCAAGTATTTCAGCGATTGAAAGGAGCAAATTTGAAGCTTAACCCCAAAAAGTGCAACCTGTTCCAGAAGCAAGTGCACTACCTCGGCCACGTAGTATCAGAGGATGGAGTGTCGGTTGACCCAGGGAAGATAGAAGCGGTCAAGTCTTGCCCGTTCCGAAGGACAAGCATGAAATAAGAAGTTTTCTTGGGCTATGCACTTATTACCGACGATTCGTTCCTGGATTTGCTAACATCGCCAAGCCTCTCACGAGACTAACTGAAGAGGGCAGAGACTACGTCTGGGAGAAGAGCTGCCAGGATGCCTTTGAAGAATTGAAACAGATGCTGACCACTGCGCCCATCTTGTGCTATCCACAGGCTGACGGAAAATTATTTTGGATACTGATGCCAGCAACGTGGGCATCGGAGGCGTGTTGTCCCAAGTTCAAGATGGCCACGAAAAAGTGCTCGGTTACTTCAGCAAAGTGCTGTCGAAACCGGAACGCAACTATTGTGTGACCAGGAGAGAGCTGTGGCCGTAGTTAAGTCTATAGAGCACTTTCATAAATATCTCTATGGCAGGAAGTTCTTGTTAAGAACCGACCATGCGGCATTGATGTGGTTGCTACGCTTCAAGAATCCGGAAGGGCAGTTGCCAGATGGATAGAGCGTCTGAAGAGTATGACTTTGATTCGGAACATCGGCCTGGAACCCACTCATCGAAACGCTGACGCACTATCGAGGAGACCCTGTTCCAAGGATTGTACGCACTGCTGTCGTGCCGAAGAGAAAAATGAAGCAACCTGCTTGAGGACTACTGTCATAGATGATAGATGGACTGAAGACCAAATCCGAGCTGACCAGGAGTCTGACGAAGTTTTGAAGTGTGTGATGGAGTGGAAGATGCAAGAAGCGCGGCCTAACTGGGAAACGTAGCACCGTATTCGCGAGAGCTAAAATCGTATGGGCTCAGTGGGGCTCTTTGGTAATGGAAAATGGTCTTCTCAGACGAGTGTTAGAAGACGAAGCTGGGACCAATAGCAGACTTCAGATTGTGGTTCGAAAGCAAGAATTCCCGAAGTTTTTAAAACTTCTTCATGATGGAACATCGGAGGGCATCTTGAGTCCGCAAGACTATAGAGAAGGTCAGAGAGCGATTCTATGGGTTAATTGTAAGAATGACGTGAAGGACTGGTGCCGGAGATGTACAACTTGCGCCGCTGCCAATGGCCCTTCCCAAAGAAAGAGGGCCCCTATGAGGCAATACAACGTTGGCAGTCCTTTTGAAAGGATTGCGATTGATGTTGCCGGACCATTTCCCACGACGGAATTTGGAAATAAATACATCTTGGTTGCAGTAGACTACTTCAGCAATGGTGGAAGCTTACGCATTACCAAATCAGAAAGCTGTTACAGTGGCTGAGACTTTAGTTAAAGAACTTTTCAGTCGATTTGGTGTGCCGCTTGAACTTCACTCCGACCAGGACGGAATTTTGAATCAGCAGTGTTTCAAGAGGTGTGCAAAATATTGGGTATTCGCAAGACCCGAACAACTGCCTTGCACCCGCAATCAGATGGCATGGTGGAGCGCATGAACAGACAGTTATCAAGTATCTATCAAAAGTTGTCGCAGACCACCAGCGAGATTGGGACCAGCAGCTACATCTATTCTTGCTGGCGTATAGAGCATCGGTCCACGAAACCACTGGCCAAAGTCCATCTAGTGTGCTTTTTGGACGAGAGCTGCGCTTACCATGCGATCTTAAGTTCGGCTTTAAACCAAATGAAGAAGTAGTTGGAGATGACTATGTTTCGAACTTGCGGAGGCGAATGGATGATATTCACGATCGGGTGAGGACCAATATCCATGAAGCAAGCGACCGCATGAAGGAACACTACGACATCAGAGCAAATGAAGGCGGATATCAGTCTGGAGACCTGGTCTGGCTGTTCAATCCTCAGCGACGTCGAGGCTTCTCGCCTAAGCTGCAACGATCGTGGGACGGGCCTTACGAAGTGATAAAGCGAATTAATGACGTCATCTATCGCATCAGAAAGAAACCCAATGGTAAAGCAAGTGTGATGCATTTTAATCGCTAGCTCCTTTTCTCGAGGACAATCAAGAGGGCGAGCAGATTGTTCGAGTTTGTAGATTCCCAGAAGAAGAACTCAGCTATGAGGAGTTTATGAACAAGTATGGAATGGCCGCAAAGTGCGTCATGATGTAAACAACGGAGATTCAGGAGGATTTGTTTTTTGGCTCCTGAAGGGTGCGCGTTAGCACATTGTGTTGCCCAAGATTTAAGAATGGGCAAGGGATAGCTACCGTATTCAAGAAGAAATTTGGTGGTGTCCAAGATCTCCGAAGCCTGAACCCTGAGGTGGGCAAGGCTCTGCACTTGCCAGGAAAGAAACGGCCTTTATTCTACTTGGTGACCAAAGAAGCCTCAGTTGGCAAGCCAACCTACCGGACGATGTGGGACAGCCTGATAAGTTTAAGAGAGCAGCTGTGGAGCTGGAGATCAATAAGATCAGGGTGCAAAAATAGGCTGTGGATTGGATGGCTTGGACTGGAGGGTCGTAAGGAACATGCTCGAAGAAATTTTCCGATATACTGGAATAGAGTTCCTAGTATGCAGCTACAACCCGCGGTCAGCAGAAGGGAGGCGACGAACGGTAGCGTGCTATTTCTTCCGGACCTCGTCTGTAAGAATGGAGAGAACTGTCGTATCTTCATGGAGGTGATAGTTCCTGTTCCGGGACGGAACAGATCTAAGGAGGGAGCAGTGTAACGAGCGCCAACTTTCAACTGGCGGTTCGATAGGCGTCCCTAGATGGCGCTGGCATAGCGGAAGAAGAACTAACCTACGACGAATAACAGAGGGCAGCACCGGGTCGAAGATTCGAGAATATTCTCCAGAATCTTCGAGGACGTTCTAGAAGGCCCTCGAACAATCTGGACGTTCGCGCCAGCTATATAATAACGCGTCGGTTGGCCAGGAGGCAGTCAATCGATACGAGTTCGATAGTGCGGTCGCGTTTGAATTAGTACATGTAATATAAATATCGTTTACATAAATAAAGACATTAGTGGTTAAGTGATATAGTTAATAAGCATTTTTAATAGATTTTAATTACCGTAATAGTGTTAATAGAATAAGTGAATTTAATATATCGCCTGTGTGTTTTTCTAAAACCCCGACAACGTTTTAAGAACCGAAAAACGTAACACTATTTATCAAATTTTAACAATCCGAGAAGGGACTCCCTATTCGTTAGCAAGCCTTTGGATTACTGTTTTGACAGGCGATTTGGTGCTCCTAAAAGCGTCTCGTGCCACCTAGCTGGTAGGAGGTCACTTTTCACAGTATTTTTTCACTTATCATAGAGGTTGCTGGGTGGATAAAAACTACTATATTATTTTATTTGATTTTATTGAAAAAAAAAGAAAAATAAAAAATTTGTATACGGACAAGCAAAATAATAAATAAATTGAAAAGATAAATTTAATAATAATAATAATTAATTGTACTGAATTAAATAAATGTATAAATAAACAAAATTTTGAAATCCCGAGCATTCTGTTTGTGACGGAACGTCTTATATAATTCGAATTTAGCGCCACAAGGAAAAAGATTATAAAAGTTGGGCGCCACCATAAAATAAAATAACAACTAATATATTTTGAATTTAATTGAAATAAATTGTAGATTAATAACTATTTACTAATTGTTTAATTTTTTTTCTTTAAGCAATAAAAAAAATACGAGGAATAAATTGCTTGAGCTCTCTTACTTTTCTCCAGGCGTGCGGTTGATAAGGGGTATGTGTGATTTAAATATTTTAATAAAACAGTTATACGTCCAGGATTGACAATAGTTTCACAAATTTTATTTACACCACTTTAAGAAACCAACAAAAAAAAACAAAGGAACATTATTAGATTGGTTTAAAATAACTGATTTCTCTTTGGAATTGCTGGCCAGCCAAAACAATTATAACAACTTCGACATTCACAAGTTAGATAATACGTAAAATATATAGAAATATTAGGACTTGCGGTTGGGACTCTTCTTCTTTCATCAAGGTGTAGCTCCCTCGATGGGTATACCGGGCTGCTTCCACAGGGCGTTCTTCACAGGCTCGTAGACACAATGTGGCACTCTATTTACTTTCACGTGTTACTGGCACATATATTTTTACTTGCTCACTAACCAGTGGCTTAATACATTTATTTATTTATTTATTCGTTTACGTACGCGTACGTCCCCGTTCTCCCGGTATCACCTGTGGTATCTCTTTTTTTTTTCCCCAGCGAGTCGGTCCACTGCTAACGAGTGATCTAGGGAAAGTCCCTGTTCCCCCGGTGCGTTCTCCTTTAGGCCGTTTAGGCCTCTCACGTCCTGACGTGTTCAGTGACGAAACCTAATTGTTTATTCCCGATTGGCCGAAAACTTTCGTGCTATGATGCGTAACTGCTGGCTTGCCCTTAGAGCGGGTTTTCCCCTAATTCTTTTTCTTATTTTTACAGATAATATTTAACACATATAACATACATTGAGAAATAAAATACTTTTTTAACCATCATCAATCCTTTCTTGTTCTTCTAAATAAAAATTAAAATAAAAAAAAACTTTATTCGAACAGAGTTCAAGATTGAATAAGGCGTTCCATTATATGTTCTGAAAAACAGCAATATATACAAAAATTATTGACTCCAGTCCTGATGGTACATGAAAACCTAGCGTTGAATACCTGTTAAACGTAGTGTATACTTTGTGTGGTTGCATGCATTGCGTTCTACTAGTAAAATTATTTTTGCAACTTTGTATCGACATTTACGAGTCAGTGAAAAATAATATCAAAAATTAAGTTTGGCCAGCATTACCTCAGCATTTGGTTAATAATAAAATAAAAAAGCGTCAGCATTGCAAGCCTAAGCGGCTTTTACCTTCAACTTCTTTTACACTTCTTTTCCATTTTTTTCTTATGGTATACCTCAACTTGTCAGACCTTAATCCATATTTCTCTCATAACACATTTTACTGCTTTTAGTCACTGCCTTCTTGGCTCACCTCACCTACCGCCACTCCACCAGTCACAGTCCACTTCACTCAGCCTTCTAGAGGCATTCACGCTACAATCGGGCATTTACAAAATCGGGTGTGGTGGCTGCAGTAAAGTTTACATCGGACAGACGGAATTCGGTTTAAAGAACACACAGCAAGTTATCGCTATGGGAGACTTAGATCGTGCTGCGTGGCACAACATATAAATAATACCGGACATAGTATCGCTATAGAAAACTTAGAGCTGGTGAAGAGTGTACCTTCACCGAAAGTATTTGCATGGAGAATTATTGGAATTTAATTTTGAAGCTAATTCTCGAGTATGTAATATCTCGAGTAGACAAGTAGGTGTAAAAGAACAATTGTATCTAAATATGTTCTTTTTAGAGATTGATAACGCTGCATATTTTAACTTTTCTAAATTCATTCGGTCTTCGATTCGAACTGAAATCCACGTGTACCCGAAACAATTATCCGGAACTAATAAAATCTCGTGTAGCGCGGAGTGATCGAATACTTTATGTAGCGCGTAATTCACTTGCAACAAGCGATACTTTGCTTGGGCATCTGAGCGAAAAATATGCCAAGTTCGTTTAAACATCCGCCTAAAATCGAACTACAAAATCACAGCGCGCTCCGCTCCGGACGGAAAATACAAACAAAACATTGAGAAAAAACATCTTTTCTGATGCGGACGCTGTAAGACAGGATAATAATTATTATTGTTCACTATCCTCGCTTCTGTCCAGATGCTGCCTCGACTGATATAAGTATGAATATTATATACTACCGCTAAAAGTGTTATTTGAATAGCTCCGTGTTACTGCTATACGCATGGACACTTTGTGTATTGTTTTAATGTTATTTTCAACGTGTTTATTTTGTTCTCCTTTTGTTTCGAGTTTTTTCATCAATGTATTTGACAGAGATTTGACAGGTCAGCATCTTCTGATCTGTTATACAGTGTGAGTCGTTAAGAATGGGAAATCTGGAAATTCTTCTCACACTGTACACTGAGAAAAGAGATTGCATTAAATGAAAAATTTTATAACTTTTGGTTTTTATCATGTTCAGCGAAAAGAATACCTTTTTTCAGCAAAGTGTTTATTTTAATTGAAAGTAGCGCGTGCCGGAAGACTATTTTCTTCTTAAGTACATTCTTTTTTCTACGAAAAGTAATCGTAATTAAATTGGATGCACCTTAGTTTTGATTAATATTTTATAAGGCCTTTATAACTTGTGTTTAAGTAAGACAATACACATTACATATTATATTATTATTATGTAGATATTTAACAACATATTTTAGTTTCTTTTAAGTATTATTGAATTATAAACAATATTTTAAATAAAAAAGCCGGACGTTTTGGTTTATTTGCTTGGACACGCATGTATACATTGATTTAAAACTTTTGCTTTTTAATGGAAAATGCAAGCACCTGTATTCAAGCTGAGTGCTTTTTTACGCGGAAATATTTTAGTTTTATTCATGTTCCCACGTGCATAAATCTCAGATACACAAACAATAATGAACAAAAGTGAATATTTTTCGCGCGAGGTTAAAGAAATTTCAGAGATAATTGGAATATTTTCAGTTAATGCTGATTTATTTATAAGCCAAGGAACTTTAGACAGGTCGATAAACATAGCTAACGTAAAATAGCCGACATCAATATCAAATAATTGATAATAAAACTAAACAATGTAATAATAATAATAATAATAATAATAATTTATTTGTCGTAGGTTGTAATCAACATAGACATTGTCAATAAATAACACGATTCACATACGCTACCCTACATTTTAGGGAGAAGGAGGAAATAATGGACATCAAGTAACCTCTATGAAATCGAAATCGAATTGCACCTATAGTTCTAATTGTTGCGGTTTATAAATTCCTCAATAGTATAAAAACAATACTCATAGATAAACGATTTTAACATTTTTTTAAAAGCATTTAGAGAACCGGCTGATCTTATACCATCAGGTAGTGCATTAAAACAAGTTACACACCTATAGTATGGGCTACGTTCATATAGTGATGTTTTATGAGCTGGTACACTTAGTTGATTTCTTGAACGTGTTGTCATAAGATTATAAATATCTTTATTTTTAACAAATTGGCTTTCGTGACGTTTATAAAAGAGTAAAAGCTCATATAAGTACAGTGACCCCAGAGGCATGATTTTTAATTGTTTAAATAATGGTCGACATGATTCTCTAGTCGATGCTCCCATCATGCATCTTATTAGGCGCTTTTGATGGATAAGCAATCTGTTTGCCCAAGGCGCCGATCCCCAGAAAACAATTGCATATCGTAATCGCGATTCAGCATATGAAAAGTAAAACATACGCAAGGCGCCCACACCGACTGCAGTCTTCAAGTTTCTGAGGCCATAGTACGCCGCACAAAGTTTTTTTTCTATTGTGTAACAATGCTCTTCAAATTTTAACGACAGTCAATCTCCAATCCTAAAAACAACGCTGACCTGCTCTCAGCGATCGACCTGCCATCACATCGAACGTAAAGACTGCTAACAGCATCAACACCAGCGCGAAACTGTATTAATTTTGTTTTTCCAGAGTTTAGTAAAAGTCGGTTACCTTCACACCAGGAGCGCATATCTGAAAATAGTTTTGTCGTACTGATAGCAACGACATCAGCGTTGGGATTAGCGATACAACAGCTGGTATCATCAGCATATTGACTAAAAGGATATGCAGGTAATGACAAACACAAGTCGTTTACATATATGACAAACAACGTAGGCCCTAAGATGGACCCTTGAGGCACACCGCAGGTGATATCTATTGCAGGCGAAAGATATTGTTTACTAATCACATTCGCGCGACTGTGAATAGCAATGAAAGATTTTCGGTTCGTCAGATACGACTT
This sequence comes from Protaetia brevitarsis, assembly GCA_004143645.1. Lineage (NCBI taxonomy): Eukaryota > Metazoa > Arthropoda > Insecta > Coleoptera > Scarabaeidae > Protaetia > Protaetia brevitarsis. The sequence goes on from RXPK01001157.1 coordinate 145,798, forward strand.
AAAGTAGCTCTGGGGGGTACCGCGTATTCCATATGCCCCACATTTACTTAAAAGGATATCGTAATTTAGTGTGTCAAATGCCTTTGACAAGTCAAAAAATACACCAAGAGTAGTGTCCCCAGCGTCCAGGTGTTTGTAAATGTGAGCCATGATATTATGCATGGCGTCCAATGTAGATTTTCCCGATAAGAAACCAAACTGATGGTTAGAAATTATCTTCTTCTTTTCTAAATAACTAACTAGACGCGTATTTATAATTTTTTCAAAAGTTTTAGTAATTGCCGTTGGTATGGCGATGGGTCTGTAATTCTTGGTTTCAAATTTGTCACCCTTTTTATGAACGGGAATGACTTTACTAATTTTTAATTTATCAGGAAAAATACCTTTGCAGAATGATTTATTTATTAGAACTGCCAATGGTTCCGACAGGTACGACGCAACAAACTTTAAAATAAAACAAGGGCATTCATCAATTCCCGCGGAATTTTTCTCTGCCACCTCCAGTATAACGCGTTCAACTTCATACCTATCAGTTGGTTCGAGAAAAAAGCTATCATTAACGCAAGGTATATTGGGCGTGTCACTTATAGATATAATGTCACGATTAAAAAATTCTTCCGTAAATCTTTCACATATGGTTTGAGGATTATTTATGACATCTCCTGACGCACTACGTAGTGAGATAAATTCTATGCTAGATTTTAAGGGGTTGGTTATTTTATTAATAATGTGCCATGCTGTTTTACTTTTGTTTGTTGATTTTTCTAATCTATTTTCATAAAATTTTCTTTTGGTATTATTTACTAAAACTTTATATTTCTCCTTTTCAGTTGCATATGCACGTAATAAAATTGGGTCTGAATTTTGTTTAGACAAATTATATAAATCTCGGAGTTGATCTGCTTTGCGGCCCAAGTCAGCAGTGTACCACTCCATCTTAGGCTTACAATCAACTCTAGACTTCACCAATGGAAACGACATATTAAAATAATACAAAAATGTTTTGTAAAACACGTCAAATGTGTCTTCGTCCGGCGTAGTCACATTCAACCAGCTCTCGCTAGCTATCAGAGACTGGAAGCGCATGATATTTTCATTAGTGAATTTACGTCTGTATTCAAATATAGGTTTATGTCTTTGCCGGCTACTAATCTCCAACAGTTGAAAACAGTGGTCAGACAAGATCGCTTCCTTCGAGAAACAAGTGTATGTGTGCGTAGTACTATCAGCAAAAATATTATCAATTAAGGTTGAAGAAGTTGACGTTATTCTCGTGGGATTTGTAACGTATGGTACCAAGTTAAAACAATTAAAAACACTTTTGACACTTTTAGCTGAGCCAGTCTCATCCAAAAAATTTACATTGAAGTCACCGCAGACAATTACCGTATGTTCTAAAGTTGTGATTTCATCAAGTACCTCAAATAATTTGTTATTAAATGTAGACAGGTTACCAGTTGGCGACCTGTACAAACATACCACAACGTATTTAATATCACCTAGGGTCACTGCCGCACGCTTTACAGCAGTATATAGTGCTTGAAGGTTTTAAAACTGTTATACACGGGAAAAACGATCTTGTTGTTTTCAACCGTTTTTCATGCATTTGGTTACAGTACTAAATTATTACTTGATTTAGGAATATTAAAAATATTCCTGTATTCAATCAAAAAAATAATTTGGTTAGTAGATTTATTTGAAGCTAGCGCAGTATTTATTAATTTAACTAAATATTTACATGAAAGTAAAAATAAATATCGCATTTTATTTTCGTATAGCAATTTTCTCCCTATATAGTACAGCAGATGAGCAGATATACTTATGTGTAGTAGAGAAATTGTCGTATAGATGGCGCATCTCCTATTTCATTCCAGTAACAGATAATATTTCGCACAAAATAGGCTGGAAACTATGATCGGAACATGCTAATCTGGTGTATTTACCACATCAACATCTGATAGTAGTCATCGCCATTAAAGGACGATTTCATTAATGGTACGCTAGAGTGCTAGGATGGTCACTGCAACCAACTCCCCAATTATACTAGGATTTACAACATTGTTCTAACGGCAAATCCCTCTTTAGTACATGGGTTTTTGGAGATAATTCATTTCATTTCGATTGAAAATGATCACGGCATTTTGTTGTGTTTACGTTTAAGTATAAAATGAAAAATGTTATAAGAAAAAGGAAAAACCTCTTGAATCAAAATGCTTACATTTTGTTTGTGTATTTTTGGCAATCCATAAATTCGTGGTGGTCAAAATGTACCATTACGACCAATAGTATCAAATATACAAAGCGCAACATACAGTTTAGCAAAATTTTTATCAAATTTTATAAGTCAAATTTTAGGTAAAACAAAATATCACGTAAAAAATTCATGGGATTTTATCAATTTTATTAAAACCCAAACAATCCCCTCAGGATATAAAATAATTAGCTTATTGTACACAAATATACCAATCTCATTGTACACAAATATACCAATCGATTTAGCACTGCAAGCCATAACGGAAAAATGGAACGTCTTAAAAATACACACACCATTAAATTTAGAAAATTTCATTGAGGCAGTAACTTTATGTTTAAATAGCACATACTTTAATTTTGAAAAGAACTACTTTAAACAATATTATGGTGTAGCAATGGGATCATCCATATCAGCAGTAATAGCAAATTTAGTTATGGAGAAAGTTGAGCAAGATATATTAAACAAAATCGATACACATATTATATTTTTTAAACGATATGTAGATGACTGCATTTTGGCAACCTCAAAACAAAGAACAATACATATTAGAAAAATTCAATAGCTATCATAAACGTATTCAATTTACATTAGAAAATGAAAATAATTCATCAATAAATTTTCTTGACATAACAATCTCACATAAAAACGAAAAAATCTACACAAATTGGTATTTTAAACCAACGCATTGTGGAAGGTATTTAAACTGTTTATCACAAACACCCACAAGATACAAAATAAGTACGATTAACAACTTAGTGGACAGGTGCACAGCTTTCTCAGAAAAAAAACAATATCAAACAAAATATTAATAAAATAAAAGAAATGTTAATTAATAATAATTATCCAATTCATTTTATAGATAAATATATAAAAAAAAGATTAACACGAAATGGAAATAAAACTAAAACCAACCCACAAAATAAGGACCAAAATAAAGAGGCGAACAAAAAATATATTTCCATACCATACACAGAACAATTATCAGAGAATTTACAAAAATTCCTGAAACAATATAAAATCAACATTGCCCATAAACCAAATTACACAAATAAAAAGTGGTTCACAAAAACTAAAGAACCAATAGATTTTAATAAGCAAACACATACAATTTACAAAATTAACTGTGAAAACTGTGAAGGGGTGTATATTGGACAATCACAACAATACATAGAGAAGAGAATTTACTCTCACAAATATAGCATAAATACACAAAATGTAAACTCTACTGCTCTGGCAAAACAATGCACTAAATAATAACCCATAAATTTAATTTTAATAAAAACGGAAATTTTAGATATTGAAAATAATTATTATAAAAGACTGTTCAAAGAAATGTGGCATATTAAAAATAATAAAAATGCAATTAACGATAAAAATGATATAAATAACTTAAGTCACATTTATAATAATTTGATTATAGCAAATTCTAAAGGAAAAACGAATTGAGTCGTCATGCACTTTATCGTGGAAATGTAGAGGCGATTTTCGCGTAAATTTTTAAATAAAAAACGGCCTGTTTTCTGTTATTGAGAACAAAACTGAAGGGCCTTTACGCTTTAGTAATATGTTTGTTTGTCGATATTTGTTAATGTATTAACGTGTCGTTTACAATTTTAAAATGTAATTAAATGAATTTTTTGACAACACCGTAAAGGTGAATAAATGTGAAAACACCTAAATGTAAGTTGTAAACAATTTTGCCTTATAATTACTAATTTGAATTTTAAAATCGAAATTTGTTAAATTTTTAATTTGTAATGTGTAATATTTTGAATTGTAGGATTGAAAAGATGAAAAAGGAATAAACAAAATTCCGAAACGTAAAAACATTGTATAATTAATAAAAAAAAAAACCGGAATACCCAAAAAAAAGGAAACAAAATACTTAAAATTATAAACTGTTTCAACGAAAAATATATTATTTCCGAATGAATGCGTGAATTTAAAATTATATTCTTTTTCAAGGAAACACCAAATCATGTTGGCCATTTAGAAAACGCAAAAACTTTTGGTTTAATGCAATTCCTTTTAAATGAAAACGAGATTACTCTCAGTGTATAGATCAAAAAATGTTTGAAGCGAAGCCCCAAAGTACTTATTTCCATTAAAAAGCAAAGATTAATGACAAAACGTTTGTACATCGTGCTATTATAATCGAAAATGTCCAAAACCCGTGGACGGTAGTGCAATATATTGTCTACATCCTACAAGAATCAGGAACGTATAAATAAACACGGATCAAGCCGTGCCACGGCAGTCGTACATCGCGGTTTCGTCATTTCGTTACGCCGTCGATGTTCTAATCGGTGATCGTCCAACTCCGCCGCGACCACGGCCAACTTAACTCGCCTCGAATCTCGAATAGTGCACGGATCGAGGCGTGTTGTACCATCGTCGTTATACAATTCGGAATCGTTGCACGGCGGCTGAATATTTGGCAAGCGATTCTCGGATAATTAATGAACGATCAACTTGCACGTCGTGGGCGTATAGACTAGTTAGTAATCTTTTGTTTTAGACTGAAGCGATGTTAATTGACGTATTTAAAAAGTTAAACTTAGTCAAGGCAGTTCATACGTACACAGCGTTCTGAATAACTGTGTTATCAACAGTTGGAAACCGCGTTTACGAGATATAATAGATAGTTTTGCTTTTTTAAACGGAGCATCCTCTATATTTTGTCACCGATTGATAGAAAATCAGTTTCTGCATGCATTACTGTTATAATAGTATAACCTTAAAATGAAAAACAAAAGCTACGAGCATATAATGATGCAGATCCGATACTAACAGCTTAACTATGTTGGTTTACCAACTTAAGATGTTTGTTTTAAAAGCTAAAAAGAAAATCCAAGAGTTTACAAAAATTTATTGATAATAATGACAAACAACAATAAATTATAATAAGCGTTCGACTACATTTCTATTTTCTGATATGCATTTCCTAATATACTGTTTAATTACTGCCTTGCTGATTGAGAAATTACACATCGATCTATGTTACTCATTGTTTCACTTATTGCATTTAGCAACATATCATTCTGCAGTAAGTGAACCTTTTTAACCCAGATTAAATATCTAGGCCTTACCCTAGACAATAAACTTCTATGGAACAAACATGAACTTGAAGTAATCAACAAGGCCAAAAGAGCTCTGATGGTGTGCAGAAACCTTGCAGGGAAAAATTGGGGATGCAACCCAAAAATACTGCTTTGGATGTATACAGTGATAGTGAGACCGATCACCATTTATGTCACATCAGTAGCATGGAGCATAACATCTAATCTGACCACCGCGAGAATTAACCTCTCGAAAGTGCAAAGATTAGCATGTGTATGCATAACGGGGCCTATGAAAACCTGCCCAACAGCAGCTATCGAAGTAGTATTGGATCTTACCCCTCTCCATATTGTAATAGAGGGCGTGGCAAAAAGAACCACACTTAGAATGATCAAGGAAGGAATGATTAGGCATAGGCCTCAATCTCCTGACGGTAATCAAACCTGGGTATGCCTTCGGGATGATATGTTAAAAAGTTCAGCTTTGTGAAGGAATTCATCATAAAGCTCAGTAACAGGAGCGAGTGGAATCATGACACCATCTTGAACTTGAATAGGAAGGCCATCAAATGGTATACTGATGGCTCCAAAACGGCAGAGGGAACTGGAATAGGAATATATGGGGCTAGATATTATAGACATATTTCGAAATCTTGGGAAAAATATCCAAGTATATTTCAGGCGAAAATACACGCTATTGAAAGATATGTTCAGTTCAATATTGATAGAAATTATCGAAAGCAGGAGATTATCATCATGTCTGATAGTCAAGTAGCCATCAAGGCGCTGAGCTCATATGAAATCACTTCCAAGATGGTCTGGGAATGCCTAGGGAAATTAAATGAGGTAGGCAAAAGGAATAAAGTAATCCTCCTGTGGGTTCCGGGTCACACAGGAGTGGAAGGAAACGAAATAACGGATAACCTCGCAAAAAAAGGGGCTGGAATGCCTTAGGTAGAGCCTGAACCATTTTGCGGGTTAAGTAGCAGTACAATACTGAAGAACTAAAAATAGAAATGGAGCCAGAAAAAATCCGGTTACTTGGGAAAATCCCAGGGATAGAGGCAAAAGTAAAATTCTTCTGGAACTTATAACCAAGAAAGTAGAACGCACTAGAATAAAGCAGAGTCAGATTAACCAAAGTTTCCGATAACCAAACAACATCATAGGACATGTCAGTAAATGTATTTTGTAGAAAGTATGATAGTTTTCGAAATTCAGTCCTCGCGTATTTGGTAATAACAGCAATGAGAAGTGAAACAAACTGTTGGGGTGATTTAGTTTTCCGTTCGAAATTATCATCGGTATTCCGTTTCTGTATTTAATTTTAGGATTATGTCACACCCTTCAAGTCGACTGCTGAGTTCGGCCTTCAACGATTTATAATATGCATTTGTGCCGGTGTTCTGTCGGTGGAACAAATTAATATTGTGGTATTTGTCGCAGGTGGAAGAAAATCTCATTTACCAAATTTACGCAAAAATACTTTGGACTATTTCTGGAGAGGAAAGTTTTATTTTTATAGGTCGTGCTCTGGCATCCTTGTGGGGTCAAACTTTCCCAAGCACTACGGGAGTAAACTCCTTGATTTGAAAAATCAAGTTCAGATAAAAATAGTCATTGCAAGGATTGTCCTGAGCAATTTGCTCCTGTTTGTTTTACCGTTTTCGGGACGCCAAAATTATGATATTATAGCTCGGTTGCTTCTTCAGCAATCTCATGAATGATTTCCTCATTAACTGAGAAGGTGACGCGAAAAACGGGAGAGTTGGAATCATGTTACCACGATACCTTCCTCGAGACTGCGCACGCTGACGTCCTGAGATCATTAAATTAAACTGATCAATTTGGAATCTGAATAAACCCCCTGTTCACATCAATGCAATGTATTTATTCGGCGTTTACTGCTAGGTCTTAATTTAAGGATTCAATTCCGCGGAAGTCAATTCAGTAACAGTTAGTGTGAAACCGCCTATCGCATCCATTCATTTATAAACTTATCAGAAGGCTAACTGATTGTTAGGTGCACTTTAAACAAAACAAAAGTGAAAACTCCCACAAAACTATTGTTAATTCAAATAGGAATCCCTATTCAAAAGTATAATAGTTGCGAGCAAATAAAAATAAGATAGTGTATTGATATATAAAGGAGAAAGACAAGGACACACTTCACAACAGCCGGGCCGATAGCTGGTGACTTACTAGACGAACAAAGAAGGCGCGAGTAGAAAAGGGGTTAGCAAAAAAAAAGGAGTATATCAATACACAAGATTATAATGCTTAATCAAAATTGAAACAATACTAAGTACTAATTATTCACAGTGAAATATAGCAACGGTGTATGTATATAAGTCAGATTTTTAACACAAGTAAAAAAGCAAAACAACAAGAAAAGAAGAGCGTGCTGATACAAGGAAGAAAAATCAATAATAATGCTTAATCAGAATAAAAAACTAACTGATGTACAATACAATACATACACCAAAAACTAATATATACTTAAGAACACAATCTCCAAATAAATGATTATTAAATCAATAGAAAAACTAAAATTAAGAAGGAGCGAACAATCTCGAAATACTATGCCAAGCTGGTTGCATATCTCTCTTGATAATGATCCAATTACGCATAGATGTTATGTTGTACATACATTGTATTGTTAAGTTTATCTCGTCGTTCCACAAAATGTATTTGTATATGCATTATTATATTAGTCGAAGCTCTTTTGTTTTTCATTTTAGTTAATTGTTTGTTGTAATCAGTGTCCCCCTACATCTTTGAAAATTTAACCAACATCATAGCTACAATTTTAACAAAATTAACGATAGTGCGCCGATAGCTTTAAATAGCCTGTATAGCAGATATTATTCATATGTGCTGTATCGTTTCCTCCGTTGCAATGTATGGCACCATTTTTTTTTTTTATTGGGTTTTGCACTCATATTAACTGCTAACTGACTATACTCGCATCTCGCACACGGTATATTTTTTTTATATAAAAAGTTCCACGACTACATCTAACGTTACCTTGAATCACGTTAACTCTCATGTTTGATTATAATCATCGGCAAAATTTAGCGTTCTGGAGGTCAGCCTGGAAATCACATAATCTCTACTATATTCATTTTTGGCAAATACACCAACGCAACAGTTATCAATCAAAAGAATTATATCATTCTTGTTTTAAATATGTATGTAGATCGTCCTGTGAGACATTACAAAAAGAAAAACAATTACAGCAGGGCCAAAAAAACATAGCGAGCGTCTTCTTGCCAAAAATAATAAAAATACTAGCGCCTGTGAATATTCTTAACGCTTCAAATTGTCCTATGTTTCTCAGTCTCGTTTGTCTATTAATAAAGATATGTGGCTTTTTTTTGTTTTTTTTGCTTAGATTTTGTTTATGTTTAAAAGGTTATATGAAAAGAAATTTGGAACTAACAACGGACATTGCTTTCATATGCATTTAACGAAATCAACTAACCCGGGAGGATATAAAAGTAAACTTTTAATTTAGCATATAGTGTGATGATAAAGTTCGGAACAAAATTCATAAAAGCGTTAATCGCCGCTAAAGGTGATGCGGCTCCACACATATTGATTTCTTCTAAAATGCTATACGAATGAAAGTATTTTCTTTAAATATAAGATATTTTTAGTGTTACTGAAATCAGTTTTATTCTGTTTGTTTGCTACTAAGATTACAAATTAAAAAAATAAAACATTTTATAACAAATAATGATTGTATTAAAGCGACAGTCGAAATAACTGAAAAATTCAAGTGCGTCTAATATGGGACTGTATGTTCAAAATGAACTTAATATAAGTGTGTACAGTAAGTGTAAGTTAACAGTATTTCAAGATGGCTCTGGCTGTAACTAAGCAATGCGCGTATTTGTTTTTGTATTCTTTATTTTTTTTTGGCCGAATGCTCGTAAATAAGCAAATAAAAATTTCCTACAAAGCAGAAAAAAAGTGTTTAATATTAAATGTAAAAGTAACAAGTCCAACAAACTAAGGTAACCATAATAGTATTATGATACATAGTTGTAAGGAATTAATGGTGGGATTCTGTGCGTATTTGTGCACAATTCCAATTGGTTTAAAAGGTATTTCACCTATGAGAGGTTCAATGAATGTTGTAAAATATGGAAATAGCTTTCGGAGTTAAGAATTCCGTTATATATTAGGGTCCATTATCCTGCACGGAAAATTCCTAACCACACATTGAAACTTATGCGTCCTTGGTTCTCATTCAATAGTAACATGGGATTTTCACGCGACCAAAGTATAAGAATTATATCTGTTAAAAAATTCGCCACTGCTTACTTTACATTCATCCGTCCATACACAGTTTAGAGCAAAATTATGATTGTCTTCACATTTCCCAAAAACCATTGACAAAATGCCATACGACGCGTCAATCCGCGCAAAAGGTAATGCACTTTCCTTGTCCGAAATAGTTTCATTCTATACTTTTTTTAAAATGCGCCTTGCCGATGTTCTTGCTAAACTGTTGTTGTGCATCCCGCGAGTGGAATGTGTTGGTTCATTATATATACAGTTTCCCCAAAACGGCAATTTCCTCTAATTCTTTGTCTCTATTTTGAGCCACATAATTATTTGGGTCTCGGTTTTTGAAAGGATCCAAATTTATTAAATTTTTCCTTAATCTAGTGAACATGTCTCTGAATGTTTGTCTTTCAGGATATCGTTCATAGTAAATATTACATGCAGCTTCCGCATTTTCACCTGCTTCTATAAAACACTTTAACAGTGTCGTAATTTTTTATAGTTTTCAAAACATTTTTGAAATCTTCAAATAATAAAACCATCAGTAACATTCATTCAAACTGGACATTTCAAAATTATTGTGACAATATAAAACAAAATACGCGTATTGCTTAGTTACAAGCCAGAGCCACCTTGAAAATACGTTAAATTGCAAACAAAAATCATAATATCTTGAAATCCTTAAATAAATATCAAGTGTGTATATCATATTAAGCAATTTATCTGCTTTTGATGTGTAAAAATATATGGTGTTCATATAAAAAAAAACAAGTCTTGAATATTCTCAACAAATAGAGCATTGAATCTACGTCAAAGTTCCAAAAAATTCTTATATAATCAACATTTTCACAAGTTAAAAAAATACAAGTTTTGAAATTGCATATTTACGAAAACGCTCTGTATCCTTAATTACGGAGAATAAAATCGGACTTCACCAATCGATTTCTTTTTAAAATCGAACTCCAGAAGCATAGGTCAGATTTGGCTAATTCCTTCAGAAAAATAGTTCCTATTAAAAGTATCGAATTTGGCCACCC